>CAKNWU010053000.1:0-12467 GCA_932072015.1 Andricus quercustozae
AACGATTAACAGTGAAATTTCACAATATTTGTATCAATTTTACCGTAAAAGTGTAATATTACCACAAAAATCAGTGAACATAAAACTAACCGTGATTAAAGTGGTAAATTTCATCCATATTGTAATCGATATTATTATGCAATTTTACCAGGTTTCTTTAAAATAACAAAATGTACTGTAATCCAATTCACATGGAAAGTGTAAAAAAAGCAGACCAATGGAAATTTTACCAGAATTGTTTAATTCCACTGTTAACCGCTGATGACGCTGCGGAAGAAAATAAATTGCTGGCGGGCGGGTGTTATACGAAAACAATGCGTTAGCGTGTTTTATGTATAGAATGTAATATATTTAAGTTCTTAATCCGTTTCCTCAATACATGAAGTTAGGATAAATTCATATTGCTATCAGTATACTTGTTCTGATGCGCGGTGTTATAGCCATGAGTTATAATATCATGTCAATTTTGAGGTTATGCCATTTTACATTGACAGTTGAATTTTACAAGAGGAACATAATACACAGTCTGAAAGTGATGTTGCGGGAATTTTCCTGTCTGCATGTGATTGTAAAGTATCACATTAATTTTCAACTATTGCAGTAAAATTGCCGCGTTAATCACTGGTATTTTTATATCCACTGATTAATGAAGTAATTTTCAACCAATTTTTTTTACAGTGTACCCATCTCTCTCCATTTTGCGACGTATTTCGCAAAATATGTATTCACGATCATCAAGTGGTGGGTCTTCGGATATAGGATGACGTCTGAAAATGCTTCTGCGATGTCAGAATGGTGAGTAAACAAATAAATTTGCAAACGGTTCTCGCCATTCAAATGCTGTCTTCTGCTATCTGCAGATTGCTCCCTTTCAAAAAATTGATAATTTCATTAAAAATAATAATTGCCTCAGCAAAAGGCATAATTTCTCTAAATTTTATTGATCCGAAGATCTCGCAAAACCTTAAATATTTGAAAAGTTTTCTTTCTTTCGTTCTCAAATACTTGACAAAAATTATATATTGAGTCAGTGACGTACCTATAAAAAAAAAATTCCAAGTCGGATTGAACCAACACCCTTAACATGAATTAAAATTTTCAATCCTATTCTATTCAAGCCTTCTTACCGGGTTGCATCATTATTTGATTTTGTACATAAAAATTATACCGTTCCTACACAGTTATTATATATTCATAAGGACAGAGAAAACGATTATTCATAATGATCTCGCGCAATTGTTGTATGCTTAATAAAGTGGTCTAGAAAACATCCTTATTTTTTTCTTCTAAAATAGCTCGATCCCCTAAAAATTGTTCCGTTTTGTCTCAAAATGTCCCCTGAATATTGGCAGAATACAAGAATAATTTAGGTATCTCTTAATCCCTAAATCCTTTAATCCCTAGATCCCTAAATATATATATTTTTAATCATGTAAAAATTCAGGGGGCATTTTGACACCAAAAGAAACAATTGGTAGGTCACCTATTTTGGGGGAAAAAAAAGCCTTTTTGGACCACGCTTTATTTATTCCTATTTTTTTACCAGAAGATTGTTATGGCAGAATCAATCGAGGACTTGCAAAGAATGTTGAATAAACTTAATACAAGCATGAAGAACATGGGCCTCAAAATTAACGTAAATAAAACAAAGGTCATGGTGTTTGAAGGAAATAAAAATAGATAAAAAAGCTATAATAACCATACGTTATTCTATATTTGTACCGACTGTACTATACGGTAGCGAGACATGGAAATGTCAAGAAAAGGACAAGAGTAAAATTAACGCGATTCGCATGAAACCTCTGCGCACAATATGCGAGAAGCAGTGATGGACGAAGTCCGAAACGAGATAATCCTCAAAAGAATGTGGTACAGGAGAGACACTAGTTGATATATGGGAGAGAAATCAGTTAAGGTGGTTCGGACATCCTTGAAAGAATGAAAGATGAACGACTGACCAAACAGGTGTATGAAGGTAAAGTAAATGGCAGAATGCCCAGAGGTAGACCGCCGAAAGAATGGTTAGAATCTGTGAATGAGACATTAATTCGAAGAGACATAAGAAGCCATAGAAGCACGAAAGCTTGCATGAAAAAATGCATGGACGTGAAGGAAGCTAGAATAGTAAGCCAGGGCAGAAAAATGTGGCGAAAAATAGTTCATAAAAAGAATGTGAGTAGAGGGAATGACGCCTGAAACAACGACCTTGGATACTAATGGGCCCAAGGGGGGACCCCCTGGCGGACTGGCCGAACGCAGGCATGACGCTACAGCGTAATGCTAAAGGAATGCCTGAGTAATATCACATTATAATTATTAAAAGAATCTAAATAAATATGTAAACTGTTGCATTTATAATAATACGTTAAAATTTACGTTAAATGATCATGCCGTAATTGCAACAAGTTGCTTTTTCGACGTTAAAAAATAAAAAAACAATGTGGCTGTCATTGAAGTCCGGCCCCTGCATGTTGGCAACTCGCTTGAAGCCGCCGTAAGCAGACTGCAATGACAGCCACATTATTTTTTCGTTTTTGAACGCTGAAAAAGAAACTTGTTGCAATTACGGCATGGCCATTTACGTAAATTTTAACGTATTATTATAATTACAACAGTTTACATATTTATTTTGTTCATTTTATTAATTATAATGCCATATTACTTTAGCATTACTTTAGCATTACGCTGTATCGTAATGCTTGCGTTCGGCCGGTCCGCCAGGGACCACACATACCAACTTTGTGAGGCTCTTCACGTGGGGGTGATCGCTAGAGGGATTGATCAGCAACCTGGGTCGGAGCAGTGTTGCGCAATGAACGTGTTATTTAAATAAATAACACGAAAATTGTAGATCAATCTAAAATATCTATACCTTACACCTATATACCTCTCTACCCTATACCTATATACCCATCCACACACTAATACTTTCCAACCGACGAGCAATTCACGCCTACCCCGAAAGGGAAATGGCTGAATGGTATAATAATAATAAAATAATAAAGTCAGTTAATTACAATATAACCATTCACAGATGGTTAACCAAAGTTTAAAAGTAGAATTGCTCTAAAATTTCAAGGCATTTTTTACAGAATTTGAGTAGACGCCCTGCGATAATTCTGAAGATAATATTTTTAATATTTTTATTGATATGTTTCAACATATAAAATATCCAAAAAATATACTGATTAATAGTATAAATTTCGGTGCTACTTTCTCAAATGAGCTGATAAATATGCGAAATGGAAATGGCTTAATAGTACAATAATGAAATAATAATAATAAAGTTCGTGTCACCTGAAATTTTTGACCCAGCAGTATTAGTTTCTCACAAGTAGTTTCTCATGCGTATAAGCATTATTATAGGATTCAGGGAAAATTTTGACACGAAAAGGAACCATTTTCAGGGGATCGAGCCATTTTATAAGAAAAAAATAAGGATGTTTCTAGACCACTTTATGAAGCATACAACAATTCCTCGAGTTTATTATGAATAATCTTTTTCTCTGTCCTTATAATTATATAATAACTGTGTAGGAACGGTATAATTTTTATGTATAAAATCAAATAATGATGTTCCATAATTTAAGAAAGTAACTTTATACGAGGACAAGAAATTTCTTAATGAAGCAAGCTTCTAGTAAAATTATAATTACTACTGAAAAAGTCCAATTCGTAAAGAAAAATGCCTTTGAAATATTGGACTGTAACGCTCTTTAGCCAGAGAGAAAAATCAGCTTCCTCTTTTATTTTTATAAAATTTGTTTTATTATTTATCAGACAGAAAGGAGGAGGGTCGATTTGGGCGGTTTTTGGCCTAATTTATTTTTGGGTCAAAACATTTGACAAAAATTTTTTTAGTATCTACTAAGAATAATAAGTCGATTCCACCCTAAACTGACCACCCTGACCGCAGTACTTTCCCCCGCCACCCCCTCAAATTCTGAAAATGCCATAATATGCTAACAGCATTTCTGGAGAGATTCGGCGCTGTGAAACTTTTATCTGCTTAATAAAATACACTATCAACTCGATATTAACTACCTCTACTCTTATTTATCATTTTTTTCCCACCCCCCTCCCTTTATAGGAGCGGAGGGGGTGTTTTTACTATTTATTGGTGTACGGGATATATAAATACAACATATCTAAGCTTGATCAGCAGAATTGACCAGGGTATCCTAGAGGTTTTGGAGTCGCTGATTCCGAATCCGAGGTCCGTTAACCTCTGTCACATCAGGTTCAAGGTTATTTGAAGGTCAAATTGTAAAAAAAGCTGATAAAGAAATCCAGAAATATAGATATATAGGTTTTTGGGGTTTCTGCATCCGAATTCTGGGTTTGTGCAACCGCTTGATGTCAATTATAGGTTATTTCAGGTCAATTCAATATTAACTCAGGGTTAAGCTGAAAAATGCCGTGTAATCAATTTTATTCACTGTATATATAGCTTTTTGGGGTAGCTGAATCCAAATCAGCACCTCCGCTCCTATAAAGGGGGGGGGGGGGAGGCAAAAAAATGATAAATAAGAGTAGAGGTAGTTAATAGCGAGTTGATAGTGTATTTTATTAAGCAAATACAAGTTTCACAGCACCGAATTTCTCCAGAAATGCTGTTAGCATATTATGGCACTTTCAGAATTTGAGGGGGTGGCGGGGGAAATTACTGGGGTCAGGGAGGTCCGTTTAGGGTGGAATCGACTTATTGTTGTTAGTAGATACTAAAAAAATTTTTGTCAAATGTTTTGACCCAAAAATAAATTAGGCCAAAAACCGCCCAAATCGACCCTCCTCCTTTCGAACATTTCACTTTAAAATTAAGATGAAAAAAATATTGACTAATTATACATTATTTAAATTAATTAAAATAAAATAATAATTATGGCAATGTGAAACTCTAAACGTTCAACACAATTTCAAATGTTCAATATTTTACTTACTCTTACAGCAGACGTAGAACGTAATTTAATGTCTTATTAGGTATCACGGCTTATCAGTATCTAAACTCTGAAGGAGTTAATCCTGTTACCACATTTTCAGTCAAATAGCACTACCATTTACTGGATTGTATCTCCCCAATAATAATTTATATCTGAAGCTTTGAGAACTTATCATTTACGGGGAGGTCGCTGGACCAAAAACCGGGAATTGACTGGGAATTTTTTGAGACTGTGAAAACCGAGAAATGACAGTCAATCTTTTTTTCACACGGATTTTTACAAATTTTTAGAAGAACAATCTATCAAGTCCCTTTGAATATCACAAATATTATATCACATGATATAATTCAATTGAAAATAAGTTCATTTTCAACTTTTTTTCAATGTTAAGTTCAATTGTTAACTGTTTCAGTTTAAAACGCATAATTTTAAAATATTTTACTTTGCAATTTTTCCATTTTATGTCTTCATTTTTAAATGCAAATTTTAAATGAAAGAATTTAAAAATTAATTTTTGAAGACTTTAAGAATAAAAAATTAAATGTGTTTGAAATTTAAAATTGTTTATAAAAAACGTTTTAAGTTTATCAAACTGTAAATATAAAGAAATAAGTTATTTTCAAAACTGAACTGTAGTTTGAAAAAATGCACAATAATTATTTTACAATACGATTCTAAATCTGTTCAAAATTAAACAATTGACAGATTTTAACGTTGAATACTCAACTTTTTCCATACAAAGCCTTAATAATTAAGCAAATTTAAATGTCTGATTGAAACTTTATAAAGTATTTTCAACGTAAAAATAACTTAAAATTAATATATTCATAAAACAGGCCCACAAAAAAAAATTTTTGTTCTGAGTCTTGGATGCCAATATGATATTCCCATGTATTTTTTCCCGCTGAAACCGAATCCTCAACCCGTTTTACCTGTACACGACAGGATTTTTAAATAACCTCAAAAAACACTCGAAAAATCCCTTAAACCTGTCAAATCATTTACTCCATACCACTTTTACCTCCCTCCCCCCAACATTGGTAACCCTGTAACACCATAATCTGATAATCCTCTAACCTCGCGATACCATAACTTCATAACCTCAAAACCCCGTAACCTCATTTAGTATAAAAATCTGTTTTGGACAAACAGAACGATTTTGTGTGTTTTTCTTGTGGCACATAGTCATGGGTAAGTAACTCTATAACCCCAAAATCCCACAACACTACAACCTCAAAACCCCTGCACTACGTTACCCCATATACCATAACCCCTTAACCCCCTCATCCTGTTCTGTGGAGAAGTCCGGTTCCCGAAATCATAACAGTTTCGTGAGTGTTTCTTGTGGAATACAGTTAGGGTGAATATAACCTCAAATCCTTGAAAACCTCATACCACTTTCATTGCATTTACTTTGGGTTTTCTTCAGTCAGTAGAGTATTGTACGTCTGCTATCCTTATCATAAACAATAGTAGTCACCCATCATATTCGAGTTTTATGTGACTAGATTAAATAGTTACATTTCTTTGATGCTATGGGATGGTGGTCGTGGTTGTAACGGAATGAAGGGATTTTGAGGTGATGGTGTTGTGAGATTTTGTGTTTATAGAGTTACTTACCCACCTTACCCATGACTATGTTCCACAAGAAAAACTCACGAAATTGTTCTGTTTTCCCGAACCAGATTCTTCTACTAAATGAGATTACGGGGTTTAGAGGTTATGGAGTTATGGTATCACGAGGTTAGGGGATCATGAGATTATGGTGTTATAGGGTTACCAATTTTTTTTATCGTTGGGGAGGGGGTTGAAAGTGGTATGGTGTAAATGATTTGACCTGTTTTAGGGATTTTTTGGGTGTTTTTTGAGATTATGTCAAAATCCTGACGTGTAGAGGTAAAACAGTTTGCGGATTCGGTTTCAGCGGGAAAAAATACATGGGAATATCATATTGGCATGGAAGACTCAGAACGAGAATTTTTTGTGTGGGCCTGTATAATTGAACAATTTTATTCAATTTAAAATCCCATTCAAATATTGTTTCAGTCTAAAATATTCCATTTTTAACCCATTCATTTCGAGATTTTTTCATTCAAAACATTTAAAAATAAGCAATTATAAATCAAATATTCAAAACGAAACAATTTGAAACTGAACTGTTTGAAATAGAAAGCCTTGAGTGATGAAAATGTCAGAGTGATATATTTAAACTTTTAACTTTACCATTTTTTTTGTAACGTTAAATAACAATTGAAAATTATTAATTTGAAACGACCAAAATTAAAAGAAATAAAATAAAATTTGGTATTTTTTTTTCAAATTGCAAGAGGAGCTGTTTTGGTTTTAAATCTTTATTTCGTGTAAGAATGGGAAGTATTGTATCTTCAACATTTTTATCGAGCTTCAAATGAGGAAATCTTAGTTTTTAATTTTTATGAAATTGGAAGTAAATTCTATGTTTTTAAGGTTTTTATTGAGTTGGAAGAAATACAATTTTTTTTAAATTGAAAGAGGCCATTTTTTGCCTTTTCAAGATTTTTATTGTGCTTAAGGAAGTAATTTTGTATTTTTGATTTTGTTCTGAATTACAAGAGGGACATTTTTTTATTTTTATGATTCTTATAGAACTGGAAGGGAGGAAATTTGTGTTTTAAAACTTTTCTAAATAGAAAGAGGCACTTTTTTTCGTTTGAACGATTTTATTGAGTTGGCAGAGGTACATGTTTCATTTTTTAACATTTTCATTAATGCGAGTTGAAATGTGCATCAAATGCCTCAGCTTTGGTCACATTAGCAAGCACTGCAGATCCAGTGCGCGCTGCAAGCGCTGCGGCCCCTCAGAGGTACACACCGAAGTGAAGCAATGTCCTAATGCGAGTAGCCCTCCAAAATGTGTGAACTGTGGCGGAGACCACATGCCCTCCCACAAAAAATGCCCCGAATTTTTATTCCAGACAGAGCTACGTGTTTTTGCGACAAAATACAAACTGTTCTTCAAAGAAGCCAAGTTTATCCTCAGATCTGGCAAAGGGGCCGAATATGCCTCCTCCTCTCAGCCGCTTCCTCACTCCTATCAAACATTTAGTTTCTCAATGTTCCCAGAGCTTAATGATGTACCTGCCCCCTCTCCTGCGAGCTCTCTTCCTCAGACGTCACGCCCTTACTCCCAGACACTGACAGCCCCTACTTTGTCCGAGAAATCCAAGTCACCACTGCCGCCTGTACGGAAACATACAGACCATCACCCAAAATCCAAGCAGCCCCCTCCTTCGAATTCCCAATCCTACCCGTCATCTCGACGAGGCTCAAACTCATCCTTCTCTCACCTCCACAACAATGGCAGAATTCCCAGCCTGTTTTCAAACGTCTTAGCCCTTCATCAACAGGTTTAGTCCCCTCCCGCCTCTCCCTCCTACTACACGAGGGAACAAAACTCTTCAAAACGGAGGAAAGTCAAAATATCTTAAATAAAGTCCTCAATTATGTGAACCTTCTAACTAAAGCATTACTTGCTAGTGATGGCTCAGCTTAATAGATTGAGAATTGTCCAGTGGAATTGCCGGGGCGTATTGAATAAACAAGGCGACGTATCAAATATCCGTGACGATTTTGATATTCTACTTATGTCTGAGACCTTTCTAAAACCGGACTCTAAACAAAGTTTTAAAATCAAAGATTTCAACATCATCAGAGCAGATAGGCTGTCAAACAGCCGTTGTGGCTTGGCTATTGCCATAAGAAGGGGAATCACATTCTCTAGAGTCACCTCTGTGCCTAGTCTTGACAACAAACTCGAGAATCTTGCAATCTCAGTAGAAACTTCCTGAGGTGAACTGCTCATTGTTTCTTTATACAGAGTGCCTGCTTCTGATAACTTCATCACGTCAGAGGCGTGGACTAGATTACTTAACTCTATTCGAAATATAAACGCCAGCTCAGTTTTTATTGCTGGGGACTTTAATTGCCATAGCTCACTTTGGGGAAGTTCACACAATTGCAATAACGGGCTGGAGCTCTGCTCGGCCCTAGACCAGACAGATTTGATTCCCCTAAATAGCGGAGAACCCACCTACCGCACTAGGCCTGGTAGGGCCCTTTCAATCATCGATTTAACATTCGTATCTCCAAACCTCTTTAACATCTCCTCTTGCGGTGTTTGGAACGACTCCTTAGGCAGTGCCCACTTCCCAGTGGTCTCAAGCCTGGGAGTCTCAACCCCAATTGTCCCATTCTTTTCTCACAAATACAATATTAAGCGAATTGATTTGTCCACCTTTGATGCTCACCTCACGGTATCGATCTCCCAAAAGGAGAGTGTTTTTAATTCCCAATCGATAGATTGTCGCACTAAATATGAAGCCTTCGTTAAAAGTGTGGATGAAGCAGTCACGACGACATGCCCTCCCGTTAAACCTATTAGAATCACTAACTGCCCTAGTTCTAGAAAGAAAATATACATCCCGGCTCCTTGGTGGGATGAAAATTGCGAGGCAGCAGCCAGAGAAAGGAAGGAGGCCCTGTCTGTTTTCAGGAGATGTAGAAATGATCTAAATTACATTAATTTAAACAGAGTAGAAGCAAAAACAAGGCGCACACTTAATACTGCTCGAAGAAGCAATTTCTGAAAATTTTGTGAATCACTAGATAGAACCACCCCAATTTCCAGAGTCTGGCGAGTCATTAAATTTTTTTTAAACAAATATATCCAACCAGCTAATGTATCCTGCTCAGGAGATACAGAAACAATCAGAAGCCTCCATGCTTTAGCGGAGGAAATGTTTCCACCAACGGTCTTCATCGATTCATTTCCTGATCAGGTGAGCTTTCAGAGCAATGAATTCTTAGAGGCCCCTTTCACGATGTCCGAGTTTTCCATCGCCCTGACTTCATTAAAAATTAAATCCTCCCCAGGTTTAGACAAAATTGACTACAATATCATATTACAACTTCCTGAACAAGTCCAGACAATTCGTCTTAAAATTCACAATGAAATTTACCTATCTGGTTCTTTTCCACGCTCTTGGAATGAATTCCTTATTTTTTTCGTTCCTAAATCAACCCCAGGCAAATTTCGTCCAATCGCTTTGGCTTCATGCTTGTTCAAGGTGATGGAAAAGCTAATTTACAACAGACTTTCTTGGTATGTTGAACATAACCATCTTTTGTCCCCCGCACAGTTCGGTTTCAGGAAGAGAAGATCCTGCGCTGATAATCTTGCTCTACTGCCAACCGAAATTCTTTTGGGCTTTGCCAGTGGAGAGATTGTTGCAGGTCTATTCCTGGATCTGAAAGGTGCTTTTCCCAACGTCATCCCCCAAATTCTTATTAAGGACCTTAAAGAAATCGGTGTCCACTGGCAATTGGCCAGATTTGTATACAATTCCATATCTTGCAAAGACGTCTATTCCAAAATTAATGGTGAACTGGTGGGCCCCAGACGCAGTACACTGGGCCTTCCTCATGGCTGTATCCTCAGCCCGATAAATTACTCCATCTATACTAGAAAAATTCGCCTACTCATCCCTAAAAATTGCAGTATCGTTGAATTTGCGGATGACATTGCCATATTCTGTCGATATTCTGATCCAACAATTTGTATTCAATCCCTCCAACAATGCCTTAATGCACTTGCAGTATTTTTAGAAAAATGAGGTCTCGAGGTCTGTCCTGAAAAAAACCAAATTGGTTCTTTTCAATAGACGGAATATTGACACCTCTAACCCAGCATATACCCTATCACTGAATAACATCCTAATCTCCCCCCCCCCCCCCATATTAGATTTCTCGGTATTATTCTCGACTTCCAATTCTCTTTCCAATTTCACTTTCTATACTTATGCGATAAAATTAGGAAAATATTGAACATCTTAAAGGTTCTGAGAGGCACCTGGTGGGGTGCAGATCCAATCATCCTTAGGATGGTTTATGTCTCCCTCATCAGAAGCAGTTTAGAATACGGATCCCATGTATTTAACTTCGTTTCTCATAAATATATTGAAAAAATTGAAAAAATTTGTAATGAAGCTCTAAGATTAGCCGTCGGTTACAGGGGCAGTACCCCTATTAACGTTATGATGGTAGAATGCTGTGAAACTCCTTTCAAAAAAAGATTTTGCTTTTGGCCAAAAAATACGTCATTAGAACCTTCTCAGACCTTAACCATCCACTTCCAGATATGTTACTAGCCCTATCTGAACGCGTTAGAATCACTAAAAGTGGTATCAAAAACCGGTTTGTCCTTCTGAAAGCATTTGAAAATGTCAATGATTTTAAACATCGGTTCCGTAGATCAGAAACGCACCCTCAGTATGCATTTTCATACGAGGAACTTCTACTTTCCCCTAAAATGAACACACCAATAGGTAGACTAGTCCAAAAAAGCCCCTCCCCTACACAGTACTTTCGAGACCTGGTAGAAAATGAGTTCCAGGAGTATATACACTTTTATACAGGCGGTTCAAAATCGATACCTGAAACAACAGCTGGTTGTTCTCTGGTATGCCCAGATGCTCAACTAACTCGAATGTGGAAACTATCAAATTTTGCCTCTATTTTCTTGATTGAAGCCATAGCCATACTCTATATACTAGACTACATCATCCAAACCCGGTTTTCTACATGAGTAATTTTCACAGACTCACTAAGTGGACATGAAGGTATACCAGGAAACGAAGCAGCAGACGTGGCGGCTAAATCAGCAGCCAAAAACGCCTCCCTTCTCAATATCCCCCTTCCTTTCTTTGACTTTTTCGGCTCTGCCCGATAAACTCTCGACGAAATTTGCCACAATTATTTTACAGAAATAGGAAAAAACAAAGGTGTCCTTTTCACCCAGCGTTACTACAAATACAGTAAAAAGCCCTGGTTCTAATCATTCACTGCCTGTAGAGAGTGAATAGTCTCCCTATGTCTCATGAGAAGCAATCACTATGCCCTGAACGCTAGCCTTGCACGGAAAAATATAGTACCTTCTGGAGGATGTCCCTGCGATCCTGAGGTCGATGAAGACCCAGACCACATTCTATGGGCTTGCCCCAGATTCGAAGCCTATAGATCGGAACTAACTAAAGCCCTATCAAAAAGTGTGAAATGTCGTCCCCCCTTTTGTTCTTACCAATTATTAGCCAACCCATCCATTAAAATTGCCAGTCATTTAATCAAATTCTTAAAAAAAGCTAACCTCAAAATCGAAATACACTTCAATATTTCCTCGGCCGCCTTGTGCGGGGGGAATCTTTCTGTCGAATGGTTCCATCTTTTGAATTTCACCGCCTTGCTACACACGCGGGGAAACCGGACTGACTTCCATTTCTTGTGAGTTGGCTCAGTCGAGTCCTGCCCGACACTATGTTTCAGATCCAGTGGAGCACACACTCCTACAACTTAGTCATGGCCGGATATACAAAGCTTTAGTAAAGCAGGTATAGTGCCAACGCAGCATAAGAAGAAGAAGAAATAATTCCATAATAATGATCTAATTAGATCCTAGATATTGTTTATTTATCAAAATTGGATTATTCCGAATTG
>CAKNWU010053001.1:0-14796 GCA_932072015.1 Andricus quercustozae
CATTAAGAATAGGGGTGTTGCATGAAATTTAGATGATATATTTTTTAAATACTGCATAACATTCGAAAAATGTTGGTTCATTTTAAAATTTGATTTTGGAGAAAAAATATATTTAGAAAAAAAAGTATCGAAAACCCTATTCAAACAACTCTGTGACCTTTGAACGTCACATCCTGCAAAAGGCTGAACCAAACAGACATAGCTTGCAAAAAAATTGCTGACCATCCACGTGTCGACTTTTGGCACATTCGCATTGCCACACTTTTTAAATGAAATTCTAAGAATTTTAAACACCTCTTTTTTGGCCCTACTTCATACTTTTTAAAGACGTTTTAAATAATAAACGTGAAAATAGGTTATGTTTACTTCAGCATTGGCGGCCATATTAATTCCCCCATCAACTGCGCTAATCAGACTGATGTTTACTTCCGACGCTGGGCCAATGAGAATGCCTAACATCCCCGAAAAAATTTAAAAAGTCCACCTTATTTTTAAAAACTTTCCTCAAGAAATTATATACAATTGTTAGTGGGATCATTTACAAAATACGAGATATTTTAGGGGGGGGGGGGGGGGGGCTTTAAGGTATCATTCTACATTGTAAGTGCAATGAAAAAAGCATCGGGGAGGGGAGGGTAAAGTTCCTGAAAAATGTATCACGTATTTTGTGAATGGCCCCTAGTACTCTTTTAATTTAACTAGGAAAAATATGTATTTGAAAATATGCACAACCTCATTATAATTTTGAGTTTAGGACAAAAATTTTCAGAAAAAAAATTAACAATTGGGACAGGACATTTCCGTAAAGAATTATAATTTTTACTATTAAACAGACAATTTCGTTGAGAAATATAATTTTTTACTTTAGGGCAGGTAGTTTCTGTAAAGAATTATTATATAATTTTACTTCGGACAGGGAATTTTTTACATGTAACGGGAGTTTTTAAAAAGAATTGACATGGTAATTTATAAGAAGAGAATTTAAAAAAAAATCCCTGTTCCAAGTCAGAAGTCATCAGAATTTGAAACTTCCCTTGTCAAAATTTTGGAGAGAGGGAGTTACTATATTTCTGAATTGTAATACAACATTTTGTAAATAAGTATAATTCTGATTTTTTGACAGGAATTTTTGTAAATAATTTAAAATATGCATTGAAATTTTTGTTTAATCCCGTAAAGATTTATCATTTTATCTTGGAACAGGTAATTTTGTTACATGGAATGAGAAATTTTGGAAAACATTTTTAATTCTGATTTATGAAAATGACATTTATAAAAACGATCTGTCAGATTCCGAATTTGTCAGATTTTGAAAATTCCTTATTCCAAATCAAAATTTGTTTCAATTTAAAAATTCTTTTCTTTTTTTGCAAACAAAAATATGCCAGAACTTGAAACTTCCCTCTTCCAAATTTCAGAAAGAGGGAGTTACTATATTTCTGACTTGGAACAAGGAATTTTTGAAATTAAATGTAATTGTGATTTGGATATCGTAAACAATGATTATTTTGAGTGGGAACAGATAATTTTTTATATTGGACGGGAATTTTGAAAAGTAATTTTAAATTTGATTTAGAAGAAGGAAATTAAAAAAATCCCTATTCAAATTCAGAATTATAATTCTTTAACAAAATTCACTGTTACAGATCAGAATTTTAACCCTCACAGCCTACACTACTGAGTGTATCACACCCGGACGATATTTTCTGCTCGCTGTTTTTACTGAAAAGTTGTTTCAGTTTTGTGAAAATATTTATAGTACGGGTTGAATGGATTATAATTCTTTTCCCAAATTCCCTGTTCTAAATCAGAAATTTTTTTAAATGTTTAGAAATCTCTTGATATCATTCAAATCTGTTGAACTCTTTGAAATTGACTTCACGTTCTTCAAAAATTGTAAGAATTTGCAATTTATCCTGAAACCAAAACTTAAATCTATTTAAGATTCAACTTCAAGTTTTGAGCTTTCTGCCTTTGTATAAAAATATAGTCAATAATTTGTTTTTAAATTTCAGATGAAGACCATTGCTGAATACTTGGCACCATCCACAAATAAAAAATGGTACGAGGAGTTCCCAAAAGCACAAGCAATATGTACTCACTCAAAGTCAGAAGTCACAGTCATGGACTTAAAAGCCGAAGCAAAAACGCATCTCGAAGCAGAGACAAACGCCTTTCAATTAAAACAATCAAAATCTAAAAATTCAGAATACGGTTGGCTCAAAACTGCATTATCTCAAGGAACAAGTTCCGATAAAGTAGCAGCCAGCGTCGTTTTAATACAAGACAGTCCTAAACATAATCTCTCAAGATTAACATCACTCGTCGGTCAAGTACGAGCAGCCAAACAAAATCAATGTGGTATGATTGTCGCAGCTCTTCGAGATCTTTTCCTCACCGATTTGCTTCATCCGAAATTCAAACTTCTAAAATTCGAAGAGCAAGATTTAGACAAACTCGACAATTTAGGGGTTTCAAACAATACAGAAAAAGGCACTCCATTCATTTCCAAAAACAAACTACTCGCTCATTGGTATTTTGAAGATCAACTCCGAGAAATATACGAAAAATTTGTAGTTTCCCTGTCGCAAATCGCATCCAACACTGTCGATTCAAATCGAGAAAAGGCAGTTGCAATTATGAATGATCTTTTGATGGGAAATTCAGAACAGGAACACAAATTGCTGGACTTTCTCGTGAACAAAATCGGTGATCCGAGTAGTAAAGTTGCCTCAAAGGTGATTTTCTGTTTGAATAAATTATTGTTCGAGCACTCGAATATGAAAGTCGTGGTTCTTCGTGAAGTGGAGAAACTTTTGTTTAGGAATAATGTAGCTCCAAGAGCTCAATATTATGCAATTTGTTTGCTAACGCAATTTGTATTGGATCGAGATGATGTTGAGACTGCGAATTCTCTAATTGATGTTTATTTTGCATTCTTCAAAGCTAGTTTGAAGAAAGGAGAACCTGATAGTAGAATGATGGCGGCGATTTTGACTGGCGTTAATCGTGCTTATCGATTCGCCAAAATCGAATCTGAGAAGTTAAATGATCATATTGATTCGCTTTACAAAGTTGTGCATATTGGATCTTTTAATGTTTCGTTAAACGCGCTGAGTCTCTTATTTCAAGTAAGTCAAATTTAATCAAAGCTTCTGAAAAAAATGATTTGAAATTTCAAGGCGTCTAGCGATCCGGGAAATCTGAAAATTGTGTGCACCTTGAAAAATACGAGAAAATGTCGGGAATTCGTGAGTTGATCTGGAAAATCTGTGGTCATAAATTTAAATGAAATTTTTTTTCTGCAGGCCTCACAGACCGGTCTCCATATCCCCTATTGTACCCTATATTCACTTAAGGTCCCTAAAGTACCCTATTTTCAAGATATGGTCCCTATGGTATGCTATTTGTAGCCCATAATGGAACTTAAAAAATGTGTAATAAGATCAAAGTTTCCAAGAGTCAGGCATTTTGAAAAAAATATAAAAAATCAGGGAATTTTTGTAAGAAGTAACTAATACACAGGATTTATCACATATAATCACATATTATCACAGGATAATCACAGGATTTATAAGATTTCGGAGGATTTCAATGATTTTAAGGGATTTTAAAGCTCCCAATGTATTTTTAATACATTTTCCAGGATTTCAGAAAATATCGTCATAGAATTTCACGGTATTTTATAATACTTTAGTGTATTTTAAAGAATTTATTCACGAGAATTGAGGTATTTTGTAGGGTATCAAAGTTTTGAAATCAGTTTTTGGGAATTCATCCTGAATTCTTATTAATTTATCCTAAATTCTTCTAAATTTACTCAATTTTACTTAATTCAATGGATTTTTTTTAATTTTCAAAAGTTTTTATTCAATTGGTCACGAGGATCAATTTTAAAAATGTTCAGAAATATTTTAAGGTATTTTTTCAGATTTTAATGGATTCAATAAATTTTAGGCTATTTTAAAAGATTACAAAGAAATTTTTAATTAATTTCGGTAATTTAATGGGATTTCAAAGGATTCGAAATATGTATTTTATGGCATTTTAAAAGATTCCGTGGAATTTTTACGAGCTTTAAAAAGTTTAAAGGGATTTCAAAAGATATCAAAGAATTTGAAATATTTAAGGAAATTTTAAAAGATTCCCAGAAATTTTTTATTTCTTTTAATAGTTTGAAGGGATTTCAAAAACTGTTAAGTATTTTAGCGTATTTTACCAATTTTAGGGTATTTTAAAAGATTCCAAGGCATTTTCAATAGATTTAAACAATTTGAAGGGATTTCCAAGGGTTTGAGTAATTTTAAGGGTTTTTAATATTTTAATGGATTTCAAAGAATGTATTCACGAAAAGTGAGGTATTTTGTACGGTATCGAAGATTTGAAGATTATTTGAAATTAGTTTTTGGAATTCGCCCTGAATTCTTTTTAATTTATCCTGAATTCTTCTAAATTCACTCGATTTTACTCAATTCAATGGATTTTAAAAGTTTTTGTTTAATTCATCTTGAAGTCTTTTAAACACACCTTAAATTCGTACAAATTTAATCAAATTCTTTTGAATGCCCTTTTAGTTGTTCTAAACTCATTTCAAACTTACTGAATTCAATGTATTTTTCATATTTTTGAATTGTTTTGAATTCCAATAATTATTTTTTTAATTCAGTTTGATTTGTTAAGAATTTCATCAAATTCTTCTCGTTTCCCGTAAAATCCTCTAATTTTACTGAAATAAATGGATTTTTTCAATTAAAAAAAAAAATTTCCAATTCATTTGAATTATTTTGTAGTCATTAGTCACTTTTTTGGTTATAAATTAGTATGGTTTCAAAGTTTTGAAGAGATTTGAAATTATGTTTTTGAATTCACTCTGAATTCTTACTAATTTACCCTGAATTCTTTTGAATTCTTTAATTCAGTTGAATTCTTCCAAATTTACTCAATTCTAGTAATTAAACGCACCTTGAATTCTTAGGCATTTTATCAAATTCTTTTGAATTCCCTAGAATTTTTCTAAGCTTATTTCAAAGTTACTGAATTCAATTAAGTTTTTTCTTATTTTTAAATTGTTCTCAATTCACTTGATTTTTTTAAATTCTTTTTGAATTTTTATGAATTTCATCGAATTCTTCTCGTTTACCGTAAATTCCTCTAAATTTGTTCCAATTTTACGGAAAACAATAGAATGTTTTTGATTTTAAAATTTGTTTCCAATTAATTTGAATTTAACTTGAATTGTTTTGAAATCTTATGGATTTATCCTGAATTTGCTACCCTTTGAGCCCAAAAAAGTACCCTATGAGCGTGACAAAAAGAACCCTTTGGTCCCTATATTTTATTCCATAGGGACTGTGAGGCCTGTTTCTGCCTAAAATTATTATTAAATTATGCGATTCAGCTGTAAAAGAGTATTACTAGTTAAACGTTGTCGATTTATTACCTGCCAATCAGAAGCTGGGAAATCTTTGTAATTTACTAACCAAACCGTTGCCCAGGCACTACATTTGTCTACTAATGCCTACTAATGCCAGCATAAAAATCAAACTGGAAGAAATTTCTTGTGCTATTTTTTTCGGACTTATTTCTGCTATTTTGTTTGCCGATAAGTTTGTCATTTTGAAACACGCCATTTGGGAAAACATTTAGTTGATTTTTTTTAGTAAATTTCCGATTGTATTATGGTACTGAGTTTTTAATTTGAATCTTTGGAACTTTAAACCTATAAAACTAATGCTTAAGAAAATGTTGTAGAAACATCAAAAATTTAATACTTATAAGTTAGATACATTAACAATGGAACTCTTTTAAATTAATTGTTCAGTTCTTATTTATAATCAAAATTCAAAACTATCACTTGATAATTAAAAAAATTTGTAAATGAAACAATTGAAATTCTGACCTTCAAAGTTTAATTTTTAGTCCTCTGCAATTTTAACGATTCAATGCTTTCTATTTGAAACAATTCAGTTTCAATTTGTTTGGTTTTTAATTTTTTTATAATGGCTCATTTGAAATACACAGTAAATATTGGTAAAGATAAAAAAATGTCCTTTTTTTAATTAAAAAATTTCAATTTGCAATGGGTTAAAAATGGAATATATTAGACTGAAATAATATTTCACTGTAGGATTTAAAATTCAATAGAAGCGTTAATTATGAATCTATTAAATCTGTTTATTTGAAGTTATTTTAAAACTGAAAATAGTTTATAAAGTTTCAGTCGAGCGTTTAACTACTAAGTCTTCTAAATTGAAACATTTTATTTTTAACGTTAAATTCTGTAAAGGCTTTAAGTCGCCAAAACTGCGCTTTAAAATTCTTTAAATTGAAAACGTGCGCTTAAAAATGAAGACCTAAAATGGAAAATTTTTAAATTTCAAGATATTAGAATTACGCATTGTAAACTGAATGATTTCATAAATAAAATAGTTATCAATTAAACTTAACATTTTTAAAAACTTGAAATCGGATTTATTTAAAATTGCATTTATATCATGAGATATTAAATTTACGATATTTCAAATGTTTAAATAGATTTTTCTTCTAAAAATTTGTAAAGTACCCTGTCAACAAGTAAATTCACTATTATTTCCCGGGTTTTCCCGGTCCAACAGCTAACATGTATTAAAATGATTAATTTTAGGGTAAAAAATCAAAAATGTCCAAAAAAAATTGTCATGTTTTTGTGAACGTGAGTGAAAGTGTTTATTTGTTGGGAGAATTTTGTAATTCGAAGTTTTTTTTTCAAATTTTTATTTTTATTCATGTTAGCATTTATTTTAGTAATTTCTATACTATTTTTATTCGACGACCATATCGTGGAAGTTTTTCTAATTACATTTTTTAAGTTTTCTAATATTTTTGCATGTATCATATTAAACATTTGTTTCCTTAAGAAATTCGGCAATTGGAAAAAGAAATTTCGCTAGACAGCCTGAATTTAAATAACCTTGTAATACTGGACTGACATTAAATTTAAAAAAATCGAAAATAAATCTAATAAATATCTTAAAACCATTTCAGGTCGTTGGAAAGAACCAAGTGCAGCTGAACAGATTTTACTCCGCTTTTTACAGAAAACTTGTAGATCCTCAAATCGGAGTAGCAAATAAACGAGCCATTTTCCTGAATTTGCTATATCGTGTTTTGCGAAATGATCATAGCGTAATTCGCTTGCAGGCTTACGTAAAAAGAATTTTCCAAGTTATTCTCTACTATCCTGCCAACATGGCTTGTGCGACACTTTACGTAGTATCCCAAGTTCTGAAATCAAGGAAAGATGCCAAGCAGATTCTTGCACGTTTCGAACACGAAGTTAAGATTGAAACTGAAACAGTTTTGGAAGAGAAGGAAGAATCCGACAGTGACGAGGAAAATGAAAGGATAGAAAGGGAAAAGAAAAGACTTGAAGAGGATAGCAATATAGTCTTATCAAATGTTACTATAGATCCTTCTTCTAAACCCGTTTCAAAGAAGGTAGAAGTCATAGAAATTAAAGAGGAACCTAAAATTAAGGAGGAATTCAACCCTGACAAAGAATACGATCCGTTTTGTCGAAATCCACTTGGCTCGGGAGCAAATAACACTTTCTGTTATGAGCTTTTTGCACTATCGAATCATTTTCA
Source organism: Andricus quercustozae (assembly GCA_932072015.1). Classification (NCBI taxonomy): domain Eukaryota; kingdom Metazoa; phylum Arthropoda; class Insecta; order Hymenoptera; family Cynipidae; genus Andricus; species Andricus quercustozae. Next base: position 7,626 of record CAKNWU010053001.1, read on the forward strand.
TCCAAGTGTAGCACTTTTTGCACAAAACATAATGGAAGGTAATTATAAAAATTAGAATAAAATAGAATTATATTTTTTTTAGAATTGTAAAGGATTTAAATTTAATAACCACATAAAAGACTTCGTGAAATCTTTGTGCAGGTCTCGGACTTAAGACTCTATTGCCCCTTTTTTAATGATGCAACTATTTTACTACTATTTTGGAAAAAATTAGACTAATGCTACTATTTTCTCAAATTGCTCGCTAATGCAATTACTTTTTCAGTTTTCCTTTGAACATATTTGTAAACTTCATCACTGATTGGCTAAAATAACACATAAAAAATCGAAATTTCAACAATTTCAAAATTTTTGAAGAAATTTTAAGAGATACTACATATTTCAAGATAATTCACGCTATTTTAAGAGATTGGACCGGACCTACGAAATTTTGTAGGATCTCCAAGAACTTTTAAGATTTCAAGGGATTTTAGGGAATTTATAGAGATTTTTAGGGAGTAAATGAAATTGAATTAAATTTTAAAGGATTTTATGGGGTCTCCGATGATTTGAAGGATTTAAACATTTTTAAAGGAATTTTTAAAGATATTTAAGATGTTGTACGGGATTTCAAAAAATTTCTAGTACATGGATTATACAATATTTAAGGCATTATAAAAATCTCGAAGGATTTAAACAAATATAGTGAATTTAAAAAGATTCCGAGGAATTTAAAGAGATTTCAAAGAATTTCGTAAGATTATAAAAAATTTCAAGAGAATACAATTTTTTAAAGGAATTCTAAATATTTTCGTAAGATTTCGGAAGATCTGGAAGGTTTCAAGAAATTTTACAGTATTTCAAGGATTCATAGGCTTTCAAATGAAGTTTAAAGATTTCATCGGATTATAAGGAATTTTTATAGATTTCAAGGGACTTAAAAAAATCAGACAATTTTTTAGGGATTTCAGAGAATTTCAACAGAATTCAAGGGGTTTTAATAGATTTCAGTGGATTAAGGGTTTCAATGGATTTTAAAGAGTTTAAAATATTTTAAACAATTTAAAGGAATTCAAAGAGATTTGAACATTTTTAAGGGTTTTCCAGGAATTTCATAGCATTTCAGAAAATTAAAATTTTTTTTCTTCAATTAATTTTTAGATTAATTCTTGGAGGGTTTGAATTTTAAATTTCACAATACATATATTAGTTTCAAATTCAAATAATTATTCATAATGTCTGGACCATTACGACATTAAATAATTCAAAATTACATAGTAAAGGCCTTGATCGTCAGTTTTGAATTTAATAATTATATCTGTAAATGTAAAGCAATTCCAAATTGAAAAGCTTAAAAATGTACAATTTAAAAAAATGGAGTCATATTACAGCAATCCTGCTATGTATTCTTCATTTTAATTTTCAATGTAATATCTTAAAATTGTCCGATTTTTAGTTGAATATTTAAACAAATCATTTCAAATTAAAAAATATTTGATTGGGAAGTTTCAAGAATGAATAATAATTCTAAAGGAAGATTTGAAATTAAAAATGGAGTTTTAAATAAAAAAAGAGAAAAATTAAACCATCTGGAATTGATACATCAGTAAATTAATAATTTCAGTAATTTTAAATGGTTACAATTTTAGAGTACTGAATTTACATTTTGAACTCTGAATTTTTTCCTTTCATAGGTTTTAATTTTGCAATTAAAATTGAATTGTTTAAATTTTGGAAAGTATAATTAGCAATGGAAAAATTATTAATATTTAGGCGATTTAAATTTACTTCAAATAATAGAAATTTTAAAGGGTTGGAGTATAAAAAAGTTTTAATATCACCATTTTTGATGATAATAATTTTTTGCAGTTTTAAACGAAGTTCGCATTCGCTTAAGTTTCAATGTTCCAGAGTAGAATTTTTTTCATTTTTAATGTTCCCCATTTAAAATTACTATATATTTTGAAAGTTTTTTAAGAATAATTCAATTCGTTTTTTTATTTTAGAAAAATTTGTCTAATCAGCTTTAATGTTACATTATAATTTTGTTATATAATAACAATTTAAAATTCTAGAATAATCAGAGACTTTGACTTTGAAAGATTCAATAATTTAGTTTTCAATATTAAATTGTCAAATCTTAATCGTTTTGAATTTAAAACGATTCAAATTCAAAAGTTTCCAATTTTTCATTTCCAAAATACAAATCTTCAAATATTAAATTTTTTATGTTTTGACGTCCTATTTTCGAACTTTTAATCTGAAATTATTTAATTTCGCGATTCTTCAATTAAACATAAAATTATTTAATTTTTAGCGCTTCGACTTAGAAATTGTACAATTCAACTCCTTTTTCTAATTAATTTGTCCGGGAGAAAGTCGAGAGACGAAAATTTAAAAAATAGTGGAGATTTCAAGGGAGTTAATAATATTTACGGGTTTTCCAGGAATCGCAGAGTATTTCAATAGATTTCAAGGGTTCTTCAAGAATTTAAAAGCTTCTAGGGTATTTTAATATTTTAAAAGATTAAACAGGATATCGCGCGATTTTATTTGAGATGTTTATTGTATAACAGATTACAAAAATAGTTAATCCCTCGATTTAATATTTATAAAATTGCATGACCCTGGAATTTAAAAGTCCTTCAAGTCCAAAAATATCAAGAGAAGAATAATTCAGAAACTTGTATTTCTTGTTTGCAGGAAAAACGATAGATTATACTGGCGATCCATTGGCAGATTTGAACCTGATTCGATTCTTAGATCGGTATGTTTACAAGAACCCAAAGAAATTGGAAAGCAAAAATGTGACGAGAAAGGGTGATCCACTCGCTCAACGTGCTGGTTACGTTCCTCAAGGCGTGCGCGCTGTTCCTGTAGATAGTGAAGCCTATCTGAATGAAAGAGAAGACCGAATTCCAGTAGATGAACTGTTTCTGTATCAGTTCTTGAAGAAGAGGAAAGAAACGAGAGGAAAGGTCGAAGACGATGACGATGATGACAACGAGAGTGTTACAAGTGAAGATTTCAATGCTATGTTGGATGGTCTCGCCAAAGATAAAGATATAGGGGATTTTGATATCGCCGGAAATATTGATACGTCAATGTCAAAGAGTAAGAAAAAAGGTGCGTATCCTAGAAAATTATCTGCAAGCCAGTTTTTTCTTTTGTTATTGAAGGGCTTACAAGTTATTTAACAAGGTTCATCAGATTTTAAGGATTCCAGGCCTCACAGTCCCTAAGGGATAAAATATAGGGACCAAAGGATACTATTTTTCATGTTCATAGGGTACTTTTTTCGCGCTTAAACGTTAATAAATTTAGGATAAATTTATAAGATTTCAAAACATTTCAAGTTGAATTCAAAAGAATTCAAATGAATTGGAAAACAATTTTTAAATAAAGAAAATCCCATTGATTTCCGTAAAATTGGAACGAGTTTAGAGGAATTGAGGGTAAACGAGAAGAATTCGATGAAATTTATTACAATTCAAGATGAATTAAAAAAATTCCAATTAATTGAATACAATAAAAAAATATGAAAAAATTTCACGGAATTCAGTAACTTTGAAATGAACTTAGAGAAATTAAGAAGAATTAAGTAAAATTGAGTAAATTTAGAAGAATTCAAGTGAATTAAAAAAAATTCAAGAGAATTCCGAAGAATTAAAAATAATTCAGGGTAAATTAATAAGAATTCAGGGTTAATTCCAAAAAATAATTTCAAATCTCTTCAAATCTTTGAAATCCTACTCATTTCTAACCAAAAAAGTGACTACTGACTACAACACAATTCAAAAGAATTGGAACATTTTTTTAAATCGAAAAAATCCATTTATTTAAGTTAAATTTGGGTAAATTTAGAGGAGAAGGATTCGATAAAATTCATGAAAAATCAAACTGAATTAAAAAAAAACTATCAAGTAAATTCAAAACAATTCAAAAATATGACAAAATCCATTGAATTCAGTAAGTTTGAAATGAGTTTAGAAAAATTAAAAGGTCATTCAAAAGAATTTGATGAAATTCTTACGAATTTAAGGTGAGTTTAAAAGACTTCAAGATGAATTAAACAAAAACTTTTAAAAATCAATTGAATTGAGTAAAATTGAGTGAATTTGAAAGAATTTGAAAGAATTCAGGATAAATCAATAAGAATTCAGGGCGAATTCCAAATGAATTGCAAGAAATATTTGAAAATCTCTTCGAATCTTGGAAACCCTACGAAATCCCTCACTTCTTGTGAATAAATTCTTTGAAATACATTAAAATTACTTAAAATTACTAAACCCCTTGGAAATCCCTTGAAATTGTTTAAATCTCTTGAAAATGCCTTGGAATCTTTTAAAATACCCTAAAATATTTCAAAGTTTTAAAAATCCCTTTAAACTATTCTAATAAATAAAAACTGTATGGGAATCTTTTAAAATTTCCTAAAATATTTCAAATCCCATTAAATTACTGAAATAATTGAAAATTTCTTTGTAATCTTTTGAAATAACCTAAAATATTTCAAATCCCTTAAAATCTTTTTAAATCCATTGCAATTTTTAAAGCCTTATCCTAAAATATTTCAAATGCTTTAAAATCACTTTAAATTATAGAAATTATTGAATAATTCCTTAGAATCATCTTGAATTCCCTAAAATATTTCAAATTAAAATATCTTCAAATGCATTAGAAGTTTTAAAATACCATAAAATCTTTAAAATCCCTTCAAAGTATTTAAAATGTCTCGGAATCTCTAAAAATAGCCTGAAATATTTCAAAAGAATTCTAGACAATTCAGAAATAGGTATAGACCTGAATTGAATAGTGATTAACCTATCAATTAATTTATTGAAAGAAAAATGACTGTACAGGCAGTCCTGATTATGTTTTACAGTTACTTTTTACAAAAATTCCCTGATTTTTTTAAAGTTCCGTTATGGGCTGCAAATATGGTAGCATAGGGAAATCTTAAAAATACGGTACTTTAGGGACGTTAACTGAATATAGGATACAATATGGGATATGGGGACCGGTCTGTGCGGCTTGGCGATTCATTTTTGACAATTTGTGTTTAACAATGAATTGTACTTAACTCTGCAGTATGCCATTTCAAAATGTACTATTTGAAGTCTTTAAAAATTAAAAAGTATTTTAAATACGATTTTAAAGAACAATTAACTTTTACAGGTAAGTCCTCCGATGATGAAGACGACGACGACGACGAAGAAGAAGAAGATGAAAGTATAGAAGGCGATCTGGACGAAGATGATTTTGAAGAAGGTGATGACTTCGAAGAAGGCTTGGAAGATGAAGAAATGGAAGATTTGAGCGACGTAGATTTGGAAGGAATGGACGATGATTTGAGTGACATGGATTTCAGTGACGAAGGCGACGAGGAGGATGCTATTCGGGAAGAACTCGCTTCCATAAAGAAAACTGGAAAGTCCAGTAAGAAAAAATCGAACGACGATAATGTTTTCATGTCAGCGGAGAAGTTCGCTGAAATGCTGGAAGAACAGGGACAATCAAAAATTAAACACGGAGGAAGCAATTCCATGAGTACAGTCGATGGAGCCGGTTTCAAACAATTGAACTGGGAGAGTAAAAAGAACCAACGATTTTCTGGTCCCCGTTTCGGCAAAAAAGGAAAAAGGACCAAGAGTTTTACGAGTAACAAGAAAAGTTCGAAAAGGCAGAAGCGATAGAATTAAAAATAAGTGAAATAAAATTGTAAGATATTCAATAAAGGTAATTTTACTTTTTAAATTTCACATGCGTTGATAGCTCTAAATCTAAGGGACTAAGAAAATTTTAATTTAAAATTGTCAGGCAGACAGCATGACAATTTAGAGATGTCTTTTTGTAATTTTGCCCCAAACTAACGTATAGGAATGGGAATTTGAACAATATACACACACTAAATTTCTGTCTTGAAGAAAACAATGATTTATTTACATAAAATAATCAATATTAATAATTGCATAAGTTATTTTAATGCTAATTATATAAGTAACATTTTTTATCATAAATAGGTTGGAAGCTATAGGAATTACATCTAAAATGATCCAGGATGAAGTTATTTTGTTAATTTTGTTAGAAGATATTGCAAAAGTAGCGCAAATTTGATTGTTTTCTTAAATTTTGAATAATATCTGATATAATGAACATTTCTTAATGCCCTTCAGATCACATTAAAGGAACATTTCTATAAAATAACAAACTTATTCCAATTTATGCTATTGTGCAACATATTTAAAGTTGAAACCAAAAAGTTAAGAAAATTAAAATATTCTTTCTGCTGTTTTATTAAAAATATATATTCATTTGATTTTTAGTATTTTCTTAAAGATCGGATAGGAGAAGAGTACCGATTCTTGCCCCCTAGTATTGGCACCCTTATTTCTAATTCCTTAGATAATAATTGTTTTTAGCATGTTTTCCCTCCTATAATTTTTACATATAATGCATATATTAATTATATCACAGTCTGTATAAATATAGAATTATATATTGCCCTTTTAGCTGTACCTGATATATTTTTACTTCTACCGATAACCTTGCCCTCGGTTATACGCCTATCTAACTCTCCATTTATTTTTCCGGCGTTAATGAATAGGCTACCAAGGTATACGTACTTCTCAACTTATTCTATTCTCTCATCGTGTAGGACAATGTTGCTTATTTGTTTTTTCACCCTTTGCTTCAACATGCAATCACATTAAATGAAAAGCAAAAAAAATAGCATCGCGATTACTGTGGGACGTTTAATTAAGTTACTTTAAGTTCAGTTAACTTAAGTTCATTAAAATTTTAAGAAAACATTTAAATTTTCACTATTTTTGCAATATCTTCTTAAATAATTGGCAAAATGCCTTCACCCTGGCTTCTTTTATGGATAATTCCGATGGCTTTTATTTACACTCGGAACCCGAGTTAAGTAATGCTATTGTTCTGACCTTCGACTCCTGTCGGAGTTCTCCGAACGTAAACAGTCAGGACCGTGTCGAAGTTATCCAGCCAGGCCGTTAGCGTACAGCGTTTTATCGCTACGCTACCGCGGCTCCTCTCATCTAAAGGCGCGGCGTCAATTCTCGGAAAAGACATAGCGGGGTTACTGAACTCGGGGTCAGAGTGCAATTGTAAAAGAAAGATATTAACTCATAATATGTGTTATATGATTATACAGTGTGTCTCTTCAGGG
>CAKNWU010053004.1:0-10525 GCA_932072015.1 Andricus quercustozae
TGAATTTTTCTCCACCAACTTTGACCTAAATGAAATGTACAACCCCCATAGTAATAGAGTTGCTAAACACTGAACGAATAGCTAAATGAATGCCAGTTTCTAAGTCTACGTATTTTTCCATCTTTTTTTAATCGTCTCGAAATTATGTAAGGAATCTAATGCAGCATATTAAAATTCAATTTCTTCATATATTGATAATTATCAATTTCGTTCAACCGTCTCGAATCATGTAACGCTCTAACAATAGAAAGGACGGATGAGTTACGAGGGACCCCCTGATGTGAAGTGTCGCCGATAAATTTCACGCCTCAGAACCAATTTCTAGTGTGAAAATTTGGAGCGCCTGTTTTCGGTTCATCGTGGGTACTTTCCCGGTTGGCGGATTGGTCGTTTCCAGGCGCATGAATGAAGCAAATTTTCGATGAATTAAAATATAACAAAAACAAGACCATTTTTCAAAAAACGAAGGCTTTCTTTTTCAGCATTATGCCATTGAGATTATGTGATAAAAATATTACATCCAACAATTCATCCGTATAGGAGGAAACTTGTGTTATGTAATACATGGGCAAAAATTCAAGCCTGACGAAGCGCCCTAATTCTCTTTCGCTCGCGAGAGAGGGTTACAGCACATTGTAAAATGAAATTATATATGACATATAAATAAATATATAACTTTTAACATGTCATGCTTTTTCTATTTATATAATCAATATTATTAATTTAGAAATTATAATACTATTAATTAATAGTTCATGGATTATATTACTAATAATTAATCATTTTAATACTGCACAATTCTTTCATTAAGAGGAGATTTAAAAATATAATATGAAATAGTATGATTCTTTACTTAATAATTAACAAATCAAACTTTTTTTCTGTAACAAATAAATATTTTGCATATCAATTTGGGTTCAAAATGTAGAGCTTAAAGCTGAGTGTGGTAGAAACGAGACATGTGGCTCGGGAGTAACAATTCCCAAATTTCCCCTTGCTGAAGACCCCTGTAGAGTGTAGAGGTCCAAATAGAGTCTCCTTTGGAACCAATTCATCGTTTTGGGTTCCTTTTCAGCAAGAGCGGTTCCTTTTTCTTGCAGCAGATTTGGAACCAAAAATTGGTTCTAATGGAAACCTCAGTTTTTTCTGTGTGAAACTACTATGCTTTCTCTGTTCTCAGCATCAGCATTGACTGTGCTTGAAATATTTTGGGACTTTGTGCTTACCTCATGAGAATAAAAAAATATTACTATTAAAATAATATTAACTTAGAATTTTTATTATTACATTGAATTTGTGAACAAATTCTCCGTTTAAATTTTTGTATTTTAACTATTAAATTATGATGTTATTTTTTTAGGTCAACAGAATATTTATTTCATTTTAAGCTTCGTTTACTTGTAAAATTACATTATTTCTTAATACTTCTGTCTTTTTATCAAATCAAGGACTTAATTCTTTAAATGAATTAATATTTTATCAAATTTGTTTGAACAATATATCGCATCTTAGGACCACAGTAATATTTCCTCACATGAAAAACCTATTTCTTTATTACCAAGAAATATTTAGTCCTAAAATTTAGGCTACTCTTATTACTTTCAACCTAGAGATCCTCAAGGGAGAATTGAGGCACGGGGTACTCCAATTCTGTTTGGTGCCTCTGTACCTGAACTAGTATACTGTTTATTGATTTTGAGTTGGTACGATTTTCAAATCATAATTTTAATTTCAAAATAATTTAATAAATAATAGAGACAACAGACAAACATTATAAATTATTGGGAAGGTAATAATATTTACTCTGAAAAACACATACTTTAAAATTTTCATAAACAAAAGAATTAATATTAAAAAATACTTTTCAAACTTATCGCGTCCCATGAAAATATCAAAGTTCCGGTACAGCGACGGCCATTGAAGGGGGAAACGTGTCTCAACTCTTCCTAGAGGATCTCTATTTCAACCAATAACAACGTTCTTTCGCTTAGTTAATATTTCGGAATAATCTAGTAAGGGCGCAGTCCCATGGAGGTTGATGAGTAAAATAGTGGAACAGTTTTGACCAATGAGGTGACTGCTAGAGCTTGCGCAGGTACCTCATTAGTCAAAATTGTTCCACTATTCTACTAATCTACCTTCATGGTAGGTTTGTAAAGTTTCATGAAACTTTAACCAAATGAAAACTTTCATGAAACTTTAGACACGTTTCAAAGTTTCCAAAGTTTCAAATCGTAACTAATTTAAATGAATAAACTATGTGTTAATTGTTAATAACATGTAATTTTTGAAATATTTTATTTAAAAAATTTGAAAATTGATTTCAATAAAATGAACATAAATCTCGTATTTAATACATAAATTTAGTTTTTAGAACATTTCATTTCTAAAACGATTTCATTAAAAATGTATAAACTTCGAATGGAAATTAATAAAATAACACCCTGCTATTTCATTAAACTATCAAGTTTACTTTTATAAATTGTTTTCTTTCAAATATATGCTTTAATTTTTATCAGTGCTATATCTCTCAATATTTGAAATAAATATTTGATATAGAAATACATATTTGCATAAGAAAGATCAGCTAGATCAGGATTAGGAGTACACGTTTCTGTACTCATTTCTTGTTAAACTACTGCCGGGTACTTTTTGCATAAATCTTCTATATAAAGAATCATTCTCGTCGTATTTCTTAGATTCGTCCCCGTATAAAAATTGCATTTAACTTTTACAACACGTCCTTCACTAACGTGCTGCGTAAAGTACTTGTGTAGCATGTGCTTGTGACGAACAATTTTTAAAATCTTACGCGGTAAACCGGGAGTCCGGTACTCGGCAATAGCGCCTGTACTCGTATTTGTTTGTATTTTCAAGCTTTCAAGTTTCAGCACGATTATCCCATTGATCAACGCCATTGTATTACCTAACCTCAACCTGACATGAGTGCGCAAGCGCATACGTGTTTGTGAAACTTTCAAGCGTTTCAGAAACTTTGGTCTGATGAAACGTTTCATTGTTTCATGAAACTTTCAATGTTTCAATTAAACGTTTCATGGTATTACAACCCATATCCATGGTGTCCGGCGCCGATTTTTTTGTTACTTTGCATGTGAAAAGAGGATCGCAGACTAGGAAAAAAAAATTTGATCAAGCGTTCACATTTAGGAGTTGAAATCACCCCTTCTACATTTTTGAGTCTTTTAGTGTTTTAAGAGGTAACATTGTTTTTTTTATTGTTATTATACAAAATTGTTCTAATTAATGCTGTATTACAATATTAACGTGAGTTGTAAAAACACTTACCCTCTAGAGTATCATCATTTAGAAAATCTACCCCTAGAATGCATCGTTATATGACATATAGTTTAAGATTTTGGACTTTGTTGCTTCAAACATCTTGTTTTTATATTAAATTCTATTAAGAATCATCAGTGTTATTCTAAATAACCCCTAAATTACGTGGCATCTACCCCTATAATATTATCAATGAATAAGAAATACATTTATTAATATAACATTTCTATAAGTAAAGGATTAAGATATTTGGTTTGGACAATCAATAATAATATAACTGATTTTTTTTAACGATGGCACTTGTTCTTATATTAATAAACCCTTGTTATGTAAAAACGATATGTGTGAAGGTAAGTTTATGTGTGTGCAATTTTTTGACGGAAATATGTACATGTCTAAACCTAAATAAAAATTCTTTAAACAGTTCTATTTATAAGAATAAAATTGTATTTTTTTTGTCGTATTTATTAAGATCTTTCCTAAATTTATCAACTTTAAACAGTTCTGTTATATATATGTATCATCATTAAAATTGCCTGCTAAACAAAACATAAAAAGTTTTTTAGGGGTAGTTTTTACATAAAAAGGGTTTATTAATATAAGAACAAGTGTCATCGTTAAAAAAAATCAATTATATTATTATTGATTGCCCAAACCAAATATTTTAATTTTTTACTTAAAGAAATTTTATATTAATGAATATATTTCTTCTTCAATGATAATATTATAGGGATGGATGACACGTAATTTAGGGGTTATTTAGAATAACACTGATGATTCTTAATATGATTTAATATCAAAACAAGATGTTTGCAGCAACAAAGTCTAAAATCATAAACTACATATACAGTAGGACCTGTAGAATCGGGACTCGTCGCATCGAAATCCTCGGAGGGCTGTAGTCCCCACTCTAAAATCTCTCCACTAGCCATGATAGGTAGGCGCATGCGCACAGAGTCACTGCAGACCCCACCCGATGGACGTCAGTGCTGTAGGTACAAAAATTTAACGGCCTGTAACGGCCGGTCAAAGATTAAAGCCCTGAACATTAAAGATACGTGACTGCCAGGAGGTGTTGCAAGATTTGTTTCTGCGACCTGCGTGATCGCCGTGATCGAAAGTGGAGACCGGTCCGTCCCGATCCGACGAGTTCTACTGTATGTCATATGGCGAAGCATTCTAGGGGTAGATTTTCTAAATGATGATACTCTAGAAGGTAAGTGTTTTTACAACGCACGCTAATAATACAGCATCAATCATAAAAATTTTGTGTAACAACAACAAAAAAAAACATTGTTACCTCTTAAAACACTAAAAGATTCCAAAATGCAGAAGGGGAGATTTAAGCCCCTAAATGTGAACTTTTGCCCAAAAATGTTGTATTTTTTTTCATAGTCTGGGATCCTCTTTTCACCTGCAAAATAACAACAAAAAATCGGCGCAGGACACCAACCTAACCCCCCTTGTAAGTGACATTTGCCATTGTGACTATTTTCAGGTATACTGGTATACTTGCATAGGAAAATAACCTCTACGGTAAATGTCGCTTACGAGATTTTTGCGTTGGACGCAGTACAATCATTACTTTGAATAACATAAATTTTATTTGTTTCCAGATTTTTTCTCAGTGTAATGATTGAAGTATATCGAGAATTCCCAATACCATTTTAAGTAGTACCTCAACTTAAAAATTCATATTATTTAAAGTTTAAACATACCTGTCAGCTACAATGCTAAATACCATGTTACCTATCAATACTCCAAGCATTGTACACGACTGAACAACATTTGCTAATTGTGATCGATCACAAACAAGATTCCACTGAAAAAAAAACTTGAATCATACATTCAGGTAATTTATATAAAATCATACAGTATGTATAAATTATTTTGGTGGCATAATAAGACCTAATCCGTCCATCTAGTTGCATAAGTTCTTAAGCCACACCATTTTCAAAAATTTTAAACCAATAAATACGCATAACTTTAGAATGACCTGACAAACTGAAGTGTCATTGATTAAATTGTCTATCAAAGCGTTGAGAAAAATCTCATCATTTTCCTATAGATGGGCAAATCGGTTTGGAGTGGATTGAACCCACGGGTAATCCACATCTGCTAGATCCAACCTATGCTAAGGTGTATCAAAATCGATACCGAATTTAAAGAAAGATAAGACACTATTTGAAATAATAAGATTCACATAAAAATTTACGAATAATTGGACAGAAACATTTTTTATAGTATGAACGAAAATTTCCATTTGCCCGTGAAGCGTCGAAAATTTGTGCGCTACTTATATTAACGAATATTTCATTCCACTATTACTTTTGATTGTAACTATGAGGCGGGAACAGTTGTAAATAATGTCTATATTTAAGGGCCAATGGTTCTAATGTACAGTTCATCAAATTCTATTTTCAAATGTTGCTAAAAGTTTAAAATAAATATCACTTCAAACTTCAAAATATTCTTTCAATATTTTACTTTCAGTTCTTTATAAAACACAATTCTATTTAAAAACTAAAAGAAAAATAATTAGAAATTCACAAATAATAATTATTCTAATCATTATTTATGTATTTTTATTTGTTATTTTGTGCTTTCTTATAATTTGATTTACATTTTAAAATAATTGTAAAATTTGTTTGAGAAGTTGTAGGGCCGGAAAGCTACGATCATGGTTCCTTAAAGCAACCAATCCCGACGCAACTGGAACGTGTACGTCATCCACTTCTGCACCTTCTGTCCTAGGGGTGCGTTCCAAGCGAACACCCGGGTGAATTGGTGGGTGAAATGAAGAAGTGGGCGGAGTTTACTAGGGTGAAGTGGAAGGGGCACGGTAGAATAAACGGCTCCGAGTACGCGCCGGGTGTATGTTTAGATTTAGATGTTTGGCGCGTAATGTTTGGGAAAAGATAATTGAGGTTCTGTTACACAAAAGTTTACAAAAATGCAAGAGCAGGAGAAGGTTTTAATTGCTGCTGCAATATCGAGGCCATTGATATTACAAACAGTGATGTTTTTAATAATTGTAGAAAGTGATGAAGATAGTGATGATGAGACAGAAACTGGAATCAATATGGAACTATCAATGAAAAATCGAGGTGAAAGAGTGACATCCGTCAGAATAAGAGAATTCGTGGAAAGAATCGTTCCACAATTTAACTCTAATCAATTTGAAAAACATTTTCGAATGAGGCCTAATGCATTCGAAAGTTCGTGTCACTTTTAAAGTCTGTAATGTCAGCGTGTACAGCGTAGTGCTTACTGAGGCGTACCAAACTTTCGACTTGCCGCCACTGCTCGCTCCCACCTACCTATTTTCGCTGGGTGAAATAGTAGCCCATCGAGTGACCCCCACTCTTCACCATAGTGATCTCTGAATGGTTCACCCGGGTGGATCCGCCCACTCACCTAGCGCTGCTGAACGGCTCCGAGTGCACCCGAGTGTACACGGGTGATCGCCTGGAATGCGCAAGAGCGGTAAATTTACGCGAGCTAACATCGTGCAACACTGTTCCTTGGAGTCAAGTGTCTAGCCGCCGATGACCTTATGCGGCAGACGGGACAGTTGGAGATGAAGGTTTCACCTCTGGATTTTTTTAGAGATACCAATCTTTGTAGAATGTTATGAGGAACGGTGTTGACGGACTAGATGAAGTGATCCCAGCATGAGCCTGACGCTGGCAAGCCGGAATCTTGTTAAGTTGGCTAAGAAATGAAGCTTTCATGCCTCCAACACAGCGAATTATGAGAACTACAAGATGGACTTTATAGCCTTGGTAAAGCCTGCTCCGCTCGAAAAGAAGTGCTTGATATTTCGCCCGTTTTTCTTTCTCCTTTTCCGTGATATTACCATCGGCTAGTGCTGAGAATTCAATCACGTAAGTGATCTTGGTCTTCAGATCTTGGAGGACAATATCAAGCTTCGTAGCACTGATACGTTGAGTGGCGGCGAATGAGAAATTCCAGTAGATCTTACACTGGTCACTGCCCACAACGGACTCTAGTTCCCCCCAAGCGTATGGCAAGACGGGCAATAGATCAACACCATAGAAGTGCCTAAAATGGTAATATAACACTTTTAGCGCCGCATTGTGTCTCTCGATGTACCCGTAGCGTGCATACTTTAAGCATCCACCGAGAACATGTCCAAGTGTTTCTGGCTCTTGCTTACACGCTCGGCAGTTAGTATCACCTACAGGTATATTCATTATGCGCTCGCGGTAAACTAAGGTGTCTATAACGCCGTCTTGACAGGCAAAAAGAAATCCCTCAGTCTCCGATCTCAATCCAGCAGACTTGAGAAACATGTTGAACAGAACCATCGAGAGCTCTTCTCTACGTATGATGTCGTAGAATTTACCATGAAGGGGCTTGTCAGCACGTTCTCTCCGTAGAAGCGTATGTTCTGCTTACTGTACACGACTTTTGAGCACCAAAGGTGTTACCGATGTTAGGCCATGTGTAGTTTCGCTGGAATTAAATGGGAGGCCAAGCTCCTCTGCGGCCCTATCTGCGGCACGGTATAGAAACGCCGCAGCACTGACGACTTCATGTTGATGTACGAGTCGCATAAGGGAATCTGCTCGGGTATGAACACAGAGTCAACTCAGGTACGATAAGAAGTTTTAGACCAGAAAATAATTTCCACTCCGAACATAAATGCTTCCCACTAATACTTATTTTAAAAACATTGGGATTAAAAAATCTCTTGAATTTCAAAAACCCTCCGATGTAAAATATTGTATTGTACTAACAGGTAAAATCATAAACCGAATCCTAGGCGAGAATTCGTATTTAAATCCAATCTGAAATTTCGTAACCAGGTATAATTACGGTTCAACTCGGTTTAAAAATATTCATAGGCTGATTTACAGCTGTAACTGAGGTTTTAAGACGCTACTGTTCCTCGTTCCGTAACAATGAGGAGAAAAATTTAACCGGAATAAAACCTTCGTACCGATTCCCTGTTAAAATGTGATACTGGTAATTAATTACGATTATAGTTCTGTTGGAATCCTGTATTTGAAATTTTTCATAGCGATTTCAATTTAACCGCGTAAAATTGACAGACATGGGGACTTACAATAATCCAGCACCACATTTTGTAAGAGTTTGAATGTTGATTTTTGTAACAACATATTCATAATCAGCGACCCCAAAAACCCACGAGTAACCACTCTTAGCTAAATCCGCCGACACTTTGAAATCTCTGCCGCCATAATGAGTCCGCCAATTTGAATTTTGAATTTCTGACTACATATTCATAATCAGCGACCCCAAAAACCTCCGAGTAACTACTTGTGGTCGATTCCATATATATTTCAAAATCCTCGTCGCCATATTGAGTCCGGCATTTTGAATTTTGAATTGTTGACTACATATTCATACTCAGCGACCCCAAAAACCCCCGACTAACTCTTTTTAGTTGATTTCATATATTTTTCAAAATCTTCGCCGCCATATTGGGTCCGCCATTTTGCATTTTGTTTTTTTTACTGCATTTTCGCCATGGAGAATACACATAAGGAGCCCAAAGTAGTGTAACCAAAAATGAGCAAATTTTTTTCGTATGATAATAGTTACAATACTTCCTGTTCCCGTTTATGGCGCTGGTGTGGCACGCGTGTTGATGGCAGCTGCCTATGTTGACATCAGTTGACATTTTGCGCTATTTATATCTGTGACATGTGATTTACATAGATAAATTATTATTTACATCAAAAAGATTTAAATAATTTAAATAATTTTATTCACCGCAAACATTCTTTTTTGAAGTGTGTATAATTTTACTGATCCTGCAATGGACGTGGTAGGTACTTTTGAATTATTGCGCCAACGAATTAGCATAACCTTCACAGTATAAAGATTTGAATAGAGAATAATTAAGATTTTTAGATTTCAATGTAAAAGTCAGAATTATTGTATTTTATGAATATGAGAGTTTCCACGAGTAGAAAATGCACTAAAGGTTTCCTTGAGAATTTAGTTAAATTGTTTTCCTAACCGGGTTTGTATTTTTATTTGAGCCTTGAGATAATATCAGGTTATATTTACACGGATCATAACGGCAGCCATCGATACGCGTACCACACTAGCGCCGCGCTCGAGAAGATCTAGCATTTCGACGCGCTTTTGTTTGTACATCAGACAGAAAAATGCTCGTTTTTGGTGAAGTCAATATAGAGGACTTTGGGCTCCTTATGTCTATTCTCCATGATTTTCGTAATCAGCGACCCTAACAACCCCGCGTGTCTATGTTTAACCGAATCCGTAGACTTTTTCACTTTTTTCCAAAATTTCGGTCACCTGGCCCATAGTGGGATGTGAAGATCCTTTTTCGAGGAAGCAAAGAGTTTAAGTTCATCCATGTATAAAAGGTTGTTGACCTTATATTCTCTTCTGTTGGGCGGGCCACATAGGTATCCAGAGCTTTTGTCTTGGAGCATAATAGATAGAGGCCAGAGGGAGATGCAGAAAAGTATCGGACTTAGAGAGTCTCCTTGGAAGACCCCCCTCTCATATGTGATATAGATCAGTTGCCGGCACGCTCTTGACCAAGTCAGGGTAGCCTGACCAGCCTGGCCAACGACCTACTTTCTGGTCAGGTACCTGCGAGCTTGGGCAGACCAACCCTTCCCTTTGTTGGAAAATGGGAGAAAAATTTGAAATTAAAAGTTTCTTAATTCTGCAATCCGCGATTTAAAAGTAATTGATTTGGAATTTACATATTTTTCCAGTAGATGTATAGGGCCGGTTCTAACGCAAGATTCCTACCTTACCGACATCCAGGAGATTCTAGCTGTAGTGGTTCGTGTCCGTGCTAAATGTTTGTAGAAAAGTGGTTCATGTCCGTGCTAAGCTTATAGAACATTCTCGAGGGTCCTGATGACGTCATCATGCATTCCTACCTTACCGACATTCTTGATGACGCCATCATGCATTCCTACCGAATAAAAACAGCTTCAAGGTTATTCTTATCTCAAGAATTTTTCGCGTAAATACTTTCAAGGTTATATTTTGCTTTGTCCTGGCAATTTCTACTGCGTCATATAGTTATGGGAAAAAACAAGAAGAATAATTTATTGCTTCCGTACAGATAAATATCCAGATCGTTCTAGAACATTCCTGGATGACGTCACATAGTAATATTGCGCAATTGTGCCATCCAAAGGCATGTAACAGCAGGTTCAAGGTTATTCTTATCTCAAGAATTTTTCGC
>CAKNWU010053027.1:0-10106 GCA_932072015.1 Andricus quercustozae
GTTGTCCAAACTCTTATATAACTACTGACATTGCTTTTGACAATAAATCTAATACCGAGAATTTATCGTGCATAATTGAATATGATAATGACGAAACTTTGGATATCAAGGAAGAAATCACCCAAGGTATGTCTAGAGTTGTAGGTTGTTTATTCTAATTAAAAGTATGAAATGAAAAGTATGATGAAAAAGTATGATAAAAAATATGATTCAAATGTATGTACCATAGATACAAAAGAAGCTGCCATTTTGGACATTAACAAACAGCAGGCCAAATTGAAGCAGAAAATTAAGGAATCAAACCCAGAAAAGACGTACAAATGCGACAAGTGTGCTCGAATCTATAGTCGGAAACAAGCTTTGACTTTTCATCAAAAATACGTATGTGATGTCGTGCCACAGTTCAGTTGTGAATTCTGTAGCAAACGATTTAAACAGCGATCTCACATGACTCGCCACGTGGGTAGGATACATCGTAAAACAAACTTAGAGTCATCGAAAATTAGGTATAAATGCGACGAATGTTGGCGAAGTTACATTTGGCCCGGTGATTTAATGCTACATAAACGTTCAGAACACGCAACAGTCAAAAAAACATTTGCTTGCGATATTTGTGAGTATAAAGCGAAACGCAAACATTACTTGATCAAGCATATCACTTCACATAATATTCGATAATTAAATGTTCATAGCTGCAGACCGCTAGTATTAGTAATTATTATCTTTGAAATCATACTTTGTCATAAGATTTAACTGTAGTTTTTACTTGAAACTGAAATATATTTCTGTGTCATTAAGAAATTTATGTTTCTGACAATATTGAACCCAAAAGGAATCAAAGCTACGTACTGTCATCGATTTAAAAACATAGTCGTGTAAAGAAGGGTTTACTTCTTCAAGAAATAAAACAATTCCTCACCTTGGCTGATTTTGTTTCATTTAACATTTCTTTTCAAGAAACCAAACGATTAGGTTCCTTTTTATGTATTAATTGTCTTAGAGGTCACTAATTCTTAGTATCACCTTTAAAATGCTCGCGAAGATCTAGAAGCTGTAAGATATTTTTTTTTAAATACTGAATCACCTTAAGAGAAAAAGAAAGAATTTTTGCAAAATATTTCTCGAACGCCATTAAAAAATTGTTGGATAGTGACTATTTTATTGTTTTTTTCTTTTTTTATTATAATTAATTTGTATACCTCGTGCACATCGTGCATTCTAGAATACCTAGAATATAATTTATAAAAGTTATTCATCAATATTCCCCATTTCAAATCCATAACACATTTCTCAATCCTCACTTCAATGTAGCCCAGTATAAATATCTCTCTGTATAAAAATGTCTCGACACAGCTATTGTATAAAAGAAACCTTTTCAGCTTGAGGATCCTAGTGAGGTCCTAAATTGTCTAGTCTAGTCTAGAGAAAGCTAATTTACTTCGTCCAAGGTACCCTAGCATAAGTTTCTGTTTATCCTTTGAATCTTCCTCGACGGTCAAGATGTTTATGATATAGTTGTATATTTTTGACTAGTCGATCCAAAATGCTTGAAGCTTTCGAATTTGTCACATACACCAGGTAGCTTCGAGAAGAGCAAGGTACAACCGCCCCTATCCCTCTCTTGACATTTTCCGGCCCAATCAAGTTTTCCTCTCTTTTCCCACTTCGAAATTTTTGTACAACTCTTCCCTTGCTCGTTACTTTCGCACACCCAAAATGTATTATTCGCTTGTCAACTCTCGATTCGCACACTTCAACTCTTCTCTTGTTAGATAATTACTTAATAGCGTTTAACATATTATATACAGTCCACGCTATTATGCATGGGTTATTAATTAAATATATGCCTGTTACAGGATAAGGATTATAATCATGAAAAATTCTTTCATTTAACATTCATCTGATGATTTTCTAGATCAACAGAGCAAGAGTAAGTCGAAGAAATCCACAGGAAGACAGGATGGTTGTCCAAACTCTTATAGAACTAGTGACATTACTCTTGACAATAAATCTAATACCGAGGGTTTATCGTGCATAATTGAATACGATAATGACGAAACTTTGGATATCAAGGAAGAAATCATCCAAGGTATGTCTAGAGTTGTAGGTTGTTTATCCTAATTAAAAGTATGAAATGAAAAGTATGATAAAAAATATGATTCAAATGTATGTACCATAGATACAAAAGAAGCTGCCATTTTGGACTTTAACAAACTGCGGGCCAAATTGAAGCGGACAATTAAGGAATCACACCCGGAAAAGAAGTACAAATGTGACAAGTGTGCTCGAATCTATAGACAGAAAAAAACTTTAAATCGTCATCAAAAATACGTATGTGATGTCATGCCACGGTTCAGTTGTGAATTCTGCGGCAAACGATTTAAACAGAGATGTACCATGACTCGCCACGTGGGTTACAAACATCGTAAAACAAACTTAGAGTCATCGAAAATTAGGTATAAATGCGACAAATGTTGGCGAAGTTACAAGTGGCCCGGTGATTTAATGCTACATAAACGTTCGGAACACGCAGCAGTCAAAACACTGTTTTATTGCGATATTTGTGATTATAAAGCTAAACGCAAAGCTTACTTGGTCAGGCATATCACTGTACATAATTGAATTGAATTGAATTGAATATTTAATTATTTATTAAGCTCAACAGTCAAGAGACCAATTACAGAGCTACTATAAGCTATACATGTGAGTCTTAAGTCTAAGATTAACCTCGTGGTTATTGTTCAAAATAGGATATCACATATATAGTAAAACTAGTGATTATAACTTTAATTTGCGGCCTGAGATACATGGACTTGTACTGCATTACAAAAATACTCGAAAGGAAAGTGAATAGGTCGATCTCTACTTGTGTGTTACTTACAAAGTTGTTCAGATTAGCACACATGTTATGTAGTGGTGATTGGTACACCAAACTGGAAGAGAGATATATCGGATCTTTACTTCTAGTATTGTATTCTGGCTCAGAGTATGGAATTATTTCAGACATCGCTGGACAGACAATCATACCGCGTATTATTTTGAAAAGGAATACTATAGATGTGTATGTGTGTATTTCCTCTATTGACCAAACGTTAAATACTTATGGAAT
Organism: Andricus quercustozae; assembly: GCA_932072015.1. Lineage (NCBI taxonomy): Eukaryota > Metazoa > Arthropoda > Insecta > Hymenoptera > Cynipidae > Andricus > Andricus quercustozae. Next base: position 3,110 of record CAKNWU010053027.1, read on the forward strand.
TTAGATGACCATATGACACATCCATGTTCCAGTCTGGGTTGTACCAGCGTTTGAAATAATGTTTTTGGTGTATCTTGTGATCGAAAATTTCTGCATATCCTTCGTAAAAATCGTAGCGATTTATTTGCACTCGTAACTATCTGATCAATGTAGGTGATGAATGTCAGTAGAGGATCGAACGTTATCCCGAGGTCTAATATGGTGGTGACCCTCTCAATCACTATTCCCTTAACTGAGTATTGAAAGTCATGTGTGATCGGTGAATAACGAGTTCGCAGAAAGTTCATAATTTTGCACTTGTTTATATTTAATTCAAGTTTATTTAGGTTATACCACTGTGTAAACTTACCTAAGTTATCCTGAAGTTCAAGGCACGAGTTAAAGCTGCAAATTGGTAGAGCTAATTTAACATCATCAGCATGCATGAAATGGTAGCAGCTCAGTATACAAGATAAATCGTAAATAAATATAACAAAGAGCAAAGGCCCTAGATTAGACCTCTGTGGTACTGGCGATGTTGGGGTAGATAATTGAGACGGTTTACCATCATATTGTACATAAGTTTTTCTTTTACTTAAGTATGAGTGCATTAACTGCACAACATTGCTAGATAGTTCTAGTGCGCTCAGTTTTTCTATAAGAATCGCGTGATCCACTTTGTCATAAGAGTTAACTGTAGTTATCATTTGAATACTAATATATTTACCGACATAATGAGATTTACATTTTCGACAATATTAAACCTACTAAGTATCATAAAGTGAAATTAAGTCATCGATTTCAAAAAATAGTCGTTATCAAAAAGGGTTTACTTATTCCGGAAATAAAATAATGCCTCACATTCCCTAATTTTTTTCATTCAACACTGATATTAAATCCTATTTCGGTAGTTTAAGACTCGAATAGTTTATACCTGTTCCTTTCAAGAATCAAAAAATTAATTTCTTTTTTTAATTATTAATTGCCTCATAGGTCACTGCTACTTAGAATCACCTTTAATATGTAATTTATTACTTTAAGACTAAAATTGTGTAAATTTTCTTTTCAGGATCCAAGGAAAAGTTTTTTTTCATTGTTTAATGGTTTTATAGGCCATTTCTTCATAGAATCATTTTCGAGTTGGCATTCGAAGTTTCAGAAACTGCAATCTATTTTGCCAAATGTTGAATTTCCTTAGAAGGAGATTAAAATTTATTAGGTAATGCAATGTGATTGTGCATAGATTATTAGTTAAATATATATGTAGCTATTCTAGGACGATGAAACAGTCTTCGGAAATGCCTAATTTTAACTTTCGCGTTATTCTGTTCTAGATCAACAGACCAAGAATAAGTCGAAAAAATTCACAGGAAGACCATATGATGCGCCACATTCTTGTATATCTACTGCCAAGTCTTCTGGCAATAATTCCGATAATAAAACTTTAACTTGCATAATTGAATACGAGAATGATGGATCGGTCGAAATCAAGGAAGAAATCATCCGTGGTATGATTATTGCAACCAAAATATCATAACTAAAACTATGAAATAAAAAGTTCCAAATTACATTTTGTTCATTTTTCAGATCAAGAGATTCGTCGAAAAAAGGGTAAAAAAAGGTATGAATCAAAATTTTGTACGGCGGATGTAAGAGGAGATGAAATTTTCGCTCCCAAAAAAAGGAGGACCCAAAAGAAGCAAAAAATTAAGGAATCAAAACAGGAGAAGATATACAAATGCAAAAAGTGTGCGCGAAGCTATTCACAGAAAAGAAGTTTGAATAGTCATCAAAGATACGAATGCGACGTCATTCCACAGTTCAGATGTCAATTCTGCAGCAAAAGATTTAAACGGAGAAATGCCATGCATAGCCACGTGGATCTTGTACATCTGAAAAAAAACTTACAGACAACGAAAATTAGGTATTTTTGCGACGAATGTTCCCGAAGTTACATTTGGCCCAATGATTTAACTCGACATAAACGTTTACAACACGCAGAAGTCAAGCCACAATTTTTTTGCGATTATTGTTCCTATACAACGAAACAAAAAGTTGACTTGTCGCATCATATTACTTTACGCCATCTCAAATAATTGAATACGTTAAACTTTCGTCTTTAGGAAATTCCTAATGCTGATATGCGCACTGATATCAGTAATCAGCATACTAAATTACTATTGTCAAACATTGAGTTGGTTATTAGAAATGATTTATTTCGGAAAATATATAATAATTAGAAGTTATAAATCAAGAATCGTATTCTATTAGATTTGTTAAGTTTTATTGTTTATTCTTCAATGGAAGATAGTATTGTTTATTCGTTTACCGCATTAATACTATTGTTTTATATTTTACGCAATACAACAAACTAGTTTTTTAACATCTTTGAAAAAAGACCTAGGGTATTCAAATTGATCGACAACGATTTCGAAATAATTTCCAAGAAATTATAAGGCATCACGTAAGGAAACATTTAAAATGGTACGCAACTGCATACCGCTAGTGTTTAGCGAATTATTATCTCAAAAAGCGGGTATTGTAAATTATCCACGATTTAGAAATTTATATTTTCGAAAATTTAGAGCCTGAAAGGAATCACAAAGTGCACTCCAAACTTTGTGATAGGAAAGTAGTGCTAAAGATACCAAAATTACGCACTGAAATTTAGTAAATATTACGAACTAATACTAGGGGGTTGAAAACTCTACATAATTTATTAACTGAATATAGGATAGTAGCATAATAGTAATCTTAGGGCCATGATCTATGCAGCGTTTAACATATAATTATGATATGGAGTAGCACATAATATTGGAATACTTTGTGTGGGATGATTTTGTATACAAACTGCCAACTGAACGAGAACTATTTGTATAAATACTCTGTAACTTTGTTTTAAAGAAGGCCTCAGGAACTTATTTGAAATAAATAATTGAAATAAAAAAGAGTTGACGTATTCCGCAAATAAAATATATTCCTCCCATTTGCTGAAAAATTTGCTTTCATTTGACCATGATATTAGGTCCTAGTTAGCTTAAGATTATCATTTTGTATAACTCTTCTTTTCAGGAATCAAACAATCCCATTAGTTTTGATCTAATAATGATCTTGTAGGTCATTCCTTCTTCGACTAATTTAACTTTCACATTACATTTTTCTAGATAACACAAAGAATTCCAAGAGTGAGCTGAAGAAATCAACGGTAGGACCTGATGGTGGACCATATTCTTTTATAATTGAATATAACTTTGATGAATCTTTAGTAATCAAGGAAGAAATCATCCAAGGTAATCAAAATATATAAATTAAGTCTATCATATAAAAAATGTCTAATTATGTTTTGTTCAATTTGCAGAAAAAGTATCTACAAGCCAAAAATACAATACAAAATATCAGTCAAAATTTTGTATCGTAGATATAAGAGAAGATGATATTTTGGCTGTAAAAAATAAGCTACAGACTGAAATGAAGCCAGAAATTCAAGCATCAAAATCGGTAGTGGAAAAGAAATATAAATGCGAAATGTGCGCGCGTAGCTATGCCCTAAGAAAAGGTTTGCTTTGTCATAAAAAATACGAATGCGGCGTCAAACCACAATTCAAATGTCAATTCTGCAGCAAACGATTTAAACGGAAATTTACCATGCTTCGCCACGTGAATCTTGTACATCTAAAAAAAAAACCTACAGCCATCGAATACGAGGCATTATTGTGACAAATGTTCTCGAAGTTACGTTTGGCCAAATGATTTAATTCAACATAAACGTTTAGAACATACAGGACTCAAACCACAATTTACTTGCGATATTTGTGATTACAAAACTATACGCAAAGATCCCTTGTGTCGGCATATCATATCAGTTCACACACCCAGAAAACGATCTCGTTGAATCAACAAAATGTTTGTTGGTTCTATCATAGAATATGCTTATTAAATGAACAACCAAATACTTGGTTGATCCCACAAAACTTTTGGTTTTTTTTTCAACCAAATCTTTTAGTAAATAGAACATTTGGTTGATTCAACCAAAAAAATTTTATGCAGTAAAATTTTGTTGAATGAACTAACTTTTCATGTTTATCCAAGAAACAATTTTGGTTCAAGATATTTTTTTTCCGTGTGTACTAACAAGGAGAGGTCGCGAGATGTGCGTCGCTGTTTCAACTGGAGTTCCACAGGGTGAAAGTACATGAAAATACATTAGGTGCGTATTTTTCGTTGCCATCCAATACGTTCGAGCTTAAATGGTTAAATCTCGATATCTCGGAAACTAAGGACCATTGGATCGAACGTAAAAATACGTACCTGATTGATTTTGATGTACTTTCACCCTGTGAAGTCCCAGTCGATCGGCGACGCACATCTCGTGATCTCAACTTGTAAGTAATTGAATGTGCGTAGCTGCAAACCGCTAGAATTTATCAATTGTTATCTTAAGTATTAGTTATGGTTGTAACATTTAGGTTTAGTTTTCATTTGAGGGCATATGTATTTTCCCGCCCTTTACAAATGTATATTTTAAACAACATCAAGCCTAACAGTGACTATAATAATTGCGTTCAGACATCGTGTGGAAAAAAATAATCGTTGCAAAATATGGTTTACTTATTTTTCAAAGAAATAAATTCATGACATTCACTAAAAAAACTGTTTCATTCAAACCTTTGATTAATTTTCATTCGTTACTGCAATGCTAAAATGCTGTCGCTTTTATTTTTAGAAACCATAAAAAAATTACTTTTTATTTATTAATGATTGTATAAGTTATTGCGTTTGAAATAAGCAGCAGTCAAACCTCAGTTCAATTGCGATATTTAAGTACAGTTTTTATTTTAAAGCAAATGTATTTACCCGCCATTTAGAAATGTATATTTCAGAAAGTATCAAATCCGCAAGGAATCATAAACTTGACTACAGGGATCTACTCAAAAAATAGGATTTAGTTATTCCACAATAAATAAGTTTATGACATTCGCTAAAAAATTTATTTTCACTCTAACGTAAGATTAAATCTCATTCCTTACAGCTAGACTAAAATTTTAGTTTTCATTTTCAGGAATCAAACAATTTAGTTATTATTTAAATCTATATGATAAGGATCATAATAATTAAAAAGTACTAATTGTATCTTTCACCTTATAATTTTCTAGATCAACAGAGTGTACCAAGTAACGCCAAGCATTTCAGGAGTGCGAGAAGACCAGATGATGGACCATATTCTGCTCTTCATTCAGGTCACTGTTTGGAATTCGAACCTATTTTTTGGAGACATCCGAGGGAAGAGCACAATCTTTTTTCAGATAAAACTCTGTTGAATGACAAATGTATGACTATTGCAATCAAATTTCTTAAATAAAACTATGAAATAAAAAAATGCAAATTACATTTTGGTAAACTTTCAGATCAAGAGACGGAACAGGTTACAGGCCAAAAACGTGAACAAAAATACGTGTCAAAATTGTATAATACAGGTATAAGAGAAGATAATATTTTTACTGTAAACAACAAACTGCTTCGCCAGAACAAGGAAAGAATTCAGGAATCAAGGGAGGAAAAAGAAAAAAAATACAAATGTGAAAAGTGTGCTCGAACCTATAAAAAGAAATCCCATATGAATTATCATCAAAAATTCGAATGCGGTGTCATGCCACAGTTTAGATGCAAATTCTGCGACAAACTATTTAAACGGAAAGGTCATATCTCTAGGCACATGATTTCGTGCGTCAAAAATCAAGCCTAAAGTCGTCAAAGTTGTGAGATAAATGTGACCAATTTTCTAGAATCTTCATTTGACGATGCGATTTAACTGGACAAAATTCATTTTTGATACTTCCAATTACAAAACTAAACGAAAAACTCTTTTGTTGCAACATATCACTTCACAGCATGCTATGTAATGAAATATGCGTAGCTGCATACCGCTAGTATTTATGAACTATTTTCTCAAAACTTGGTTATTGTCGTAAGTATTCTGTATAGTTTTTAGTTTAATTCCAACTATTTACACGCCATTTAGAAACTTATATTTTCGATAATCTTGAATCTGAAACGAATTATAAAGTTACGTAGAGACATCAATTTGAAAAAATTGTCTTTGCAAAAAAGGATTGACTTATTCCGTAAATAAATGAATTTATTACATTCGCTAACAAATTTATTTTTATTTACCCATCAGATTAAATCCTAGTTGGTTAGTTTAAAACTATGATTGTGTATAATGTTTCTTTTCAGGATTTAAACAATTACGGACAAGCAGTATTTAATGACATCGTGAAGTACCGAGCCCGTCCTATATATTTTTTTCCACCTTCCTATTTTTAAGTAATTAAAATATCGCCTTAAAAATTTTGGAAAAGGAAGAATAGTAGATTGTACAAAAAGCGTCGACGTATCACGCTCGTTGCACAAGATGCTTTCCTCACTCACCGCGCCGGAACGATCGACTACGTTCGTTCAGATGAATCAAGTTGCGATGCACAGTTTTTGAGGGAGAAGGGGAAGATTGGTGTTGCGCATGACATTACTTAGTTCTCTAGAGGACTAAATGCCACATTACTTCGCTGTGATGTCACCAATCGAGTAAAGACCAACTTAGATTCTTCTGAACGAACGTGTAAGTCGCAAGTTCCGTCGCTGATGTCTCCTTGGGCGTCGGCTGTAGGATCAGCATGACAACTTAGAAAAAATAGATTTCCCTTTAAAAAAATATAAATTCGGTGCGATTACTTTGATATCTTGTATCTCAATTGCTCCTTGTCGGATGCCATTATATTCACTAATGATTTTTTAGGCTAAGTTCACAGGGCCGCCACCTATTAGATTGTGTGTTTGAGGTTTAAGGTTCGACCTTTAAAACTACCTAGGACGAAAAGAAAATTCAAGTTTGATCAAGAGTTACAAGTCATCAAAGTAAAGGCACGGAATTAATTTGTATACCTAATATTTAGTTTAATGCAAAAACTTCCAATAATTTATCCAAAAAATCAACAGGAATATACTACCAAACAGGGAGTAG
>CAKNWU010053054.1:0-10500 GCA_932072015.1 Andricus quercustozae
TGTATCTCATAACACATCCTGTAAAATTGTACAAGAAATGAAAACACTATTTTCTACTGCTGTACACTGTGATGGGGCACCATGTGCACAGGACTGGCCAGGGATGAAGGGACCCCGGCCGCACAGGTCAAGACAGGGGGAAGGTCAGTAAAATCTTCACAAAAGAAGTGATAAACATCATTATTACCCAGGATAGCACTCAGAATTTTCCGTTTTCCAATCATTCAGATATCGTTGTTTGAAATGCGTTTTTACGATTCGATATTATGTTCTGAACGTTATAAAAATTTGCAGGCGCATTGTCGAAATGTGAAATATTTTGTGTACGAAGTATGAACTTCAAGCATGCAAGTGATGATAAAAAAAAAATTAAAATACTAACAATGAATGCTTTTTCCTATTTTCTAAGCAAACTATTGCTTTTATGTGAAAAATGAAAATAACCTTTTTTATAGAGAACAAAATTCTGCACATTTTTCTTCAGAACCTTAATTGTATTAAAATGAGGCGTTTCCGAAATAAACGCAAAAGCACACTGTAGTCTCTATTGTTTATTATAAAATGTTTAGCCATTGTTTAATCGATTTAGATTTTTTATATAATCATTAACAGCCTATGGAGAAGGGGTTTTGCTACTATTAAGCCTGTTCTCATTTTTTTCCTTAATGAAACCCTTCGTTGTCTGGCCTATCTGGTCATTTGGCCGATTTGCTAGCGCTGGCTTTAATTTATTGCTTACACGGTGACCTTTCGCTGTGAGTGTTTGATGTCCTTCCTGTTTGCAAAAGATGCAGAAGGGCCGTCTTTGACATCTTACGGCTCTATGACCTTTCTACCCGCCATTCAGACAGAGATTCTGTCGGTTCACTTCGGTACATTGTTCTTTAACGTGCCCGAGTTCTTAGCATCGAGAGCATCGTATATTCTTCGTCCTTTCCGTAACTATATAAGCTTGTTCACTGCCTCTCTTATTTCCTGAACTGTCGTCAATTCATTCATGTATTTGAAATGGGTAATCTTCTTCCTGATGAGGAGTGTTTCCACCTTGTCTAAACCGTTACGAACTGTAAGCAGGTGTTATACTTTCCTGGTGCTCCTGATGTCTTGGATGTCAACTCCTTCGTTTGACTTCCTTGTTCAGCTTCGAAGCTGTCTTTCTTTCTTTCCTTCCCCTTTTCTTTCCCTGTCCTGTTTTGAATCTTTCGATCTGCACGTGTGTATCAATGAAAAGAAACTGCAGCATTCGTGTAACCACAAGTCCTGTGATGTCCACCATGTCTGGAGCAACGACATTATTTTGTTTGTTTTTCAAAATCTGTTCTTTTATAGTCTTCAAGGGAAAGCAATAATTTTGCATTGTCTTGCCCCTTTGACGATCGGCCATTAAGAATTGGGAAATAGATTAATCTCGTCGTCCATTCAAAGTTACGTAGTTCAATAGGAAAGTCAAGGGAGTGAAGCTTTCTTGCGACTTCGCCTTCCTTGTTTTTTTTTCCTCTAGAAGTCCTTCCTTTCCACCAAATATTCCGATAGCTTCAGTCACCTCTTTATTTCTCGATAAGATGCTTCCATCACAGCGGAGGATGACGGTACAGTCGTCTGGTGCCTCCCAAATGTGGCCATGCCTATCTTCGGGTTTTCCGAACACTTCATAATTCCAATCATCTTCCATTATTTATCGGAAGCCCTCGAAGGTCTCTTCATTTTTAAGCCATACACCGTCCGCATTTGACCTCGTAATTTGTCTGTGAAGAACGTAATTCTCTTCTCTTAACGCCTTTTCCACTTTGCGCTCTCCTATACCTAGAGAGCAAGGGCACTACTTACCTCCTGTATTTCTATTTTAGATTTGTACATGCGATGTAACAAATTTGGCAGCTTTTTTGATTGAGCGTATATCTCTTCTACCACAGACATGTAGACACTTGCGTTTGTCTCGCTTTCCAGTAAGTCTCTTTCAGGCGTGCTACCCTTCCTCTTCCTTTTGGGTGAATTGGCGTTCATCGTGTCCTTTTGCGTTTGGATCCTGTCTTTTTTCCATATTTCCCGTATCAAGCAAGCTCTAACTCTCGGCGGGGATCTCAGAATTGAGCCCCTTCTTGCAGAAGGGTCAATTTCTGTAGTAGTCAAGTCCTTGCCCATTTCCTTTTCGTTTCCTTTGGTTCTGTCCGAGATGAGGGGTAACATGAAGTTTTACCATCGCTTCGTGCGTGGAGGGGGGGGGGGGCGAAATACCTGAAAACGGGTATACCCTCGGAACTCTGTCCGACTTCAGTTCCCTGGGGCCCAGCCTTCGTTTAGCCGGTCCTGGCAAACACGGATGGACCGGAACTCACCCGGGCCACTGCTGATTCCGATCCCTCCAGCCACAACGCACTTTCTGTTCAAGGCTCGAAGGGGCCGGTTTCTGATCCCATACTGCGGCTGACACCTTGGCAGTGCAAGCACACATCAGGCTCTTGCCATGCTAGCGGACGCCGGACATGATTCGGGGCACACCCCGTGGGTCGCAGCAGGAACCGATCGTGCTTGTTTTTTGTGTATCCTTCACCCAGGCTTTTTGGCCCGCGAGGCGTATTTTATTTTCGCTCTACCGCTATATCTAGCGCGCAGTCCCCTATTCGCCACCTGGGAACGCGCCACATATAGGTTACAGATTCCCAATGGCAGACAGGCAGGCAGAGTGTGACTGGCGCCTCCAACTTGTTCCTGTCTTTTTTTGCGTGTCCTCGAGTACTATCAGACTGGTCACCCTCTTGCTGACACAACACACAGAAAGGTTTGTTCTGATATTCAGCTGCCTTATGTCCTTCCTTTCCACATTTTAGGCAGAGCTTGTCTCTATACGGTTTCTTGCACACTACTCTTTCATGTCCCTGTTCTCACCATTTGTTACATCGCTTGTCCTTTACTCTTTCATTGACTCTGCAGATTTTCCAGCCAATTCTTATTTTTCCTCTCTGTATCAGTCGGTATGCATTACGTTCCTTCATTACTAACGTGACATTTCTTCTGTTACCATAGGCTGGTCTAAACGCTCTTACTTCAAAATCTTCAACCCTTGAATCTACGAGTTTGGACACTGCTTCTTGGACTTCATCAACAGTTGTCAATTTGTCCCTGTCTTTGACATGTATTATTTTCTTTCTTATAAGAAGAGACGTCTGTAGATCTGGCATTTTCTCTTTCAGCTCTCTTTTCAGCGCTGCTGGCATCCTTACTCCGTTTTGAACCGTGAGAAGAATTTCGCCGTTTTTTGCGATTTTTACGTCTTTTACGTTCACTCTGAGTTCCGCTGGATTTACGGCCTGCTTGACCTTTTTTAACACGTCTGCATAATTTTGTCTTTTCGCCCGTACGAGCATAGCGTTAATCTTTGTCTTCTTTACGGGCTGACTAATAGCGTTTTCGGCCTGTGTCCTTCCTGTATTATTCTGTTGAGCCCAGCTTGTAGCGTCCGCGTTTTCTTTTCTCCTCCCCTGAGCCATTTTCAATCTTTCGATTTTTACCGCGGTATCAATAAAGAAGAACTCCAGCATTCGTATAACTACAAGTCCCGTGATGTCCTCAATTTCTGGAACAGCGACTTTGTTCTGTTTGTTGTTTTATAGATTTCAAGGACTGAAACATCAATTTATCATCGTCTTCCCCCTTGACGCTAGATCACTAAGTATGGGGTAATAAATGATTCTGGTGGTCTGCTTAAAGTTTCCTTCTACGTCAGGAGACCCAAGGGAATGTCGCATTTTCGCTGTTTCACCTTCTTTCTTGTTTTGCTGCAAAAGCCCTTCCTTGCCACCGAATATTTCTATAGATTTATTCACATACTTATTCCTTGACTGGATGTTAGCATCACACGGGAGGATGATGATGTAGTCGTCTAGCGCTTCCCAAATATTTCATCAAAAGTGTCGACGTTGTGAGTGAAAATATATTGTTTGCAAGTGCGATCAAGTTTCGTCTTCTTCGAATGAGCTCTGACGTCATATTTTCGATCTCTTTTCTCCTAGATTATGTCTTTCCATGATTTCACTTTCACGCCCTTTACCACAAGAAATGATCAAATTATTATTATAATAAGTAAAAATAATGACTTAGAATTTTGGATCGTCCTTCCGATTTTGTCAAAAGTTTCGGTGTTGTGCAGAAAATATAGTTTTATCAAGCTGGCTTCTTCTATCGACCATCTCTTCCTAAATTTTCGTCTGCTCTCTCGGAATTTATGATATACTTTCAAACGAAACTTGTTCCCATCAACAATTTACAACATTGTATCGACTGCGAGACCACTAAAGTACACGGGAGTATAATTTAATTTCATCTCAATAAACATTAAAATTAAATATACACTTTTTGAACGTCATTTATCCAACATCCTTAAACATTGACCAGATTGTTTTGGCTAGGTTTTCGTGTATCTTATTCTGAAATTCTATTCGCGATTCTCTTTATTCTTCATCCTTGATCTAGGTTAATTTTTGAAACTAAGTGTAAATGATCCGCTTCTCATTTATAACCTCTCATAACCCTTGTATCTCTTACTAGCCCTCTAAGTCTCTCATCCGTAACAATAAAATCAATCATAATTTGGCTTTCATCTCTGCACTAAGTGTAAAAGTGGATTATTTTATGCCTAAACCAAGTATTTGTAATAAAAAAGCTCTTTTCTAAGCATTAGCTCCGCAATATGTCCCCGCTACCATTCGTTTTCGGGATTCCAAAATTACCTAGCTCCCTTTCCGTGTCCGTTCTAGTAGGATGGTTCTTTCCCCATGATGGCAAGTACCTACAGTATTGTTTGGAGTGTCCCAGAAGGCGCCTTTTACTTCACTCCTTTCTCCACCAATAGGAGCGGAGAACGCTATGATGATTAATCTTCTGATTCTCACTTTTATTCTAACCCACAATTATCTGGGATATACAGATTTACGCTTCTTGGTATGCTGTGCTGCTCTCTCATTCATAAGCAGACCAACTCATTGGCTACCATAAGATTCACTATCTACTCCTGACTATAATTCGAGTCCGTTTTTCAACTCCCCATTTCCTATTATTCTTTTGTCACATCCCTTTTTCTTTGTTTGATGAAGTCATCAACTATCTAGCTTCCTTACTGCACTGAGTATCGTAATAGTTTTTCCTTAAGATCATTCATCCCTCTGGCATTCAAAAAACCCAGTCTCCATTTATCGCCTGAAACCTTTCCGATTGAATGCCTTTCGCCAACCAAAGTTTCAATTCACTCCGAGTCCACTCTGCAGTTTAGCAATAGATGAGAAAATGTGTACATTTCTCCAAAGATTCTGAACCTTAATTACCCTAATTTCCATCAATTCTTAAAAATTTCAACGAATTTCATAAATGTGCGCAAATTTTTATAAAAATAAACTTAATAAATTACCAAAAATTTTCATATATTTTCGGAAAAGGACCCTGCACCAAATTCATGGTAAAAAAGGTCCCGGTGGAATTTCCTAAGTTTGTGATATTTTTTGCCTATGTTCTTCTGGTCAAAAAATCCTGACGGCAAAAACTCAAATTATGGACAGTTTTGCGCTACGGCGATTCAAAAGTCAGATTTGGGTATATATTTTTACCTGTGGAGTGGAATATATTTTTACCTGTGGAGTGGAATATATAACAGACTTTTTTTCCCACCCTTTGCATTGCTCTCGTGCAAGTTTAAGTAGAAAAAGAATTGCACGGACGAACAATGTGATGTAATCGCGTTGGAAGTGATAAGCGCTAAGCGTTCGTGAAATGCGCTAAGTGCTTAGGCAACGTACAAAGCGTTTATATAATTGGATGTTATCGAGCTTCAAAAGTGAAATTCGATTTCTATTATCAACAGGCGTTTGGTTGTCTGATTCGGTGACACAAATAGCTAATTCACAAACGCATGACAAGCGCTACTTGCCATTAAAAGATTGCATCCCAAGTTTGTCGCAAAGCGCTTAAGTTGAATGGCCAGACAAAAGAATCGATACCCAGCGTTGCAATTGGGCACTGATCAACCAGTTTATGTCAAGCACTCTAAACTACCTTTTACAGAATTCTCCTTTCGTACTAACGCTTCTATCCTACCTTCAACGCTAAGCGTTTAAGAAAAGCACTCAGACAACATAATAAACTCCCAGCGGTGCTGCTCGGCTTTTATTCGCCAGTTTAAGTGAAGCAGTCTAAAACACTTTATAAGGAATGCTTATCTCGTTCCAACGCTCCGACTTTAACTCCAACTCTAAGCGTTTAAGAAAGCATCCAGACAACAAAATCAACTTCGAGCGTTCCTGTTTGGCTCGGATTAGACATTTAAGTAAGTAGTCTAAAACACCTGATAAGGAATACTTCTCTCGTTCCAATGCTCCGACCTTAACTCCAAAGCTAAGCGTGTAAGAAGTCCTTTATAAAAATCGAAAAGATTATATTTTCGAACTGGATTTTTTAGCAGTAATAGTTAAATGCACGCACAGAGAGTTCTTGAAGCCAGACGCGTAGAAAAAACCGAGGAAGTTTCAAGTACAGTTTCCGTTCAAAGTATACGGACTGGCTTCGTCGACAAACATTTGGAAACTTAAGCTGATTGGCTACATGTGTTTAATTAGTTAAAAAATTTCGGTATACTATGAGTAACGGAATTTTGGTATAGTGACAACTTTGCAGTTAAAATTAATTGCCGACATACTGAAGAGTTACTGTTCTCGCAACGAGATTGTATGCATTCTTCATCTGTCAAGAGGGAAAACAAATTGAGTCACGGCGTACATTCAGTATTGTGATACTGGATTTTAAACCCAATCTCTAACGAGATATTAGAAATCACCAATTTTCATCATTATGACCCGTGACACAATGGGTGATTCTGCTCAGCAGAATCACCTTTTCCCTACTTGAATCTATTGGAAGAATTACACACAAAAATCCCTAACGAGATACAGTTTGCTTATAAATTGAAGTTTCTTATTGAGTTGGGCACTTTCCCATAAAAACTCAAAGAACAAAAGTAAAATTAGTATTCTCCTTGGGAGTACTGGGACTTATCATTTTTACCCATAACTAGAACTTACAGTACTCGAGAATTGATAAAGAGAAAACGTTTATCTCACTGAGCCGTGCTCCTAATGAGAAAGGGCAGAAAACGTCCTTTTAAATGCCATCCTTATTTATGGGATTTAAAACCGACTTTCAAACTGAAATAAGGCAGGTATTACTCTACGACGAATTCCCGACTATTTTCTCGAGAAATGACGTGTAATACCTGGAAGAATTTAAAGGTCCCTGACGTCACGCTGACGACCCGTCTGGACGAGGTGCGAATAGCTATGTAAACGTACGATTTTGTATCAAATCTTATTTACGTGCTACTCTTCTATTTCTAAGATAGAGATTCAAATGCACTATACGTCCTTTCTATCTAACCTGAAACTAAGGCATATATCGCGAACGCGCATCTAATTATGAGAACCTGTCAGGTATCTCTAAGAGGGAACCGCAGTTCTTCTCCTAGAGCTGGTGCTCTTGCCCACGCATCGGAAAAAGACGAGCTTTCTTGTCGGGAGCGGCTATTTAACAGCTCACCCCTCTAGTACCCAGGTAAGTACCCACTCCGGTGTTACCTATGATATCTGTGCGCTCCGCTGCTGGTGGTAATTCGAAGAAGGTTTACCGCATACTGCTTACTATATCGGTAAATTCTATCTCTACATTATCGATTTCTGATATGTTACGTTTCTCAAAGATGGAACTCCTCAATACTAATTTCGAAAAAAAAATTTTGTTTGAAAATTTAACGTCTAAAAGCGGACACTTTTTCTGATTAAAATACGTAGAAAAACTATTTTTTTCCCCCACTAAATATTGTTTTTAATAATACATCAAACGTATTTAAATAAAAATTGCAAGTGAATGGATAAAATTGAAAAAGCCGTGATTCTATAGTAATACCGAAATGAAATAAAAAATCAATAGTAAAAAATTAGAACTAACTCTATTCTTTCGCTACTTTTGACTTCTCATCAAGTTACGAGTATATTATTATTGAACGCATTATCACCTCAACCTCTATCAAACTGTTTCTGCATTTATAATATTTTCGTTTTGTTCTCATTTATTATTTATTTTGTCTTCTTTCCACTTTAACTTTTTTTTGTCTCTAATCCTTCATTCTGAAAATTGTCTGAATGAATTTGAGATGTAAAGACTTTAAGATACATGGAGACACGGTTTATTAAAATTATTATTTAATCGATATAAAAGATTGTTTTCCTTTTTTCTTAATTAATTTTTCTATTTGTGAAGCTGTAACCTGATATAGATTGCCCATAAAATTTCTCAAAATTGGTCATATTATGAAGATTACCATAAAATGGGGCTGAGCAGCGAATATTAAATGAAACTGGCTCACACTCAACTTTATTTCTTGTAAATTATTTTATTTAGCGCAGGCATGATTCACGCGTTTTTTCCGCGTCTTTTTAGTTCTAAAAGTAGCCGTTTACACAACAGGAGGAGCGATATTGAATGCGCATGTGCGCAGTACAATTATGCGTCCATATTACTCCTATCGGAGAGTTTACCGCTCACTAGGAGGCGCTAAAGAACATTCATAAGTGCCCGTAAAAATCAAACCTTAATTAAGCAGAGTAGAATTTTTTAAAGAAAATTATAATTATGAAACGTGGACTATAGCTTAATAAAAAGTTAAACTGCAAAGTCGGAAAGCATCATTAAAGAGGAAAAGAAAGATTTGGTAGGAAGGTGAGCTTTGATCAACAGCGGATAATGTAGATTTTTCACTGTCGTTTAAAACTTACCTCTTTAACCGATCAAAAAATACTGAGTTTGCCTCCTAGGTACGCAATGTACTATTCTGTTTTCTCTTAATTCAATCTTTTAAGATTAGCGACTGTTCCCTTTTTCATAAAGCTTGTGTAAAAAAGCTCATGAAAAACTTGACTTGCCGCAGTTTTGTAGAAATTTATGCACTGGATTATATTAGCTAGCTACTAATTACGATACATTTGCAAGTTTTTACATAAAAAAGATATATTTTAATCGGGCAGAATCATTTTTGTACCAAATTTGAATTTGTGCTAGGAAAAGTCGGCTCATATTATTTTATTATAAAGCGAACTTAGAATAGTAAAAACACGCGAGAGCTAAAACGACCTAAGAAAAGGCGAGAGGAAAAACGAGCCAAGAATGAAGGGGGAAGGTTCCCCTACTTTGCTCCTTTACTTTTGTATCACGTGGTCGGTTCCTCTCCTCAACGGCTATCTCGGCCAGCCTCGTGTAAAGCCGAAAATGCAAGAGCCGAAAATTATTAACTTGACCTCATATGCTTTCTTAATATATAAAAAAATTTATAAAACCTGCAATGTCTTAAACTATTGATCTCAACATTACAAAATTTAGTATTTACAATTTTATTTCAATTGTGAAATAATTTCAATTGAAAATTAATTGGTACAAAAAACCGTCGTGAAACTTAAAATAAAAGCTGTACTGTCTATAAATTAATTTGCAAAATGAGAAAAGTAAATACCTTTTATTGTATTGTATTTTATTACTCTCCCTTTGACGGGTTTGAGGGCTCCGATCCCTTTACATCTTTTACAATTTCACTTAACCACTATGCTTTATGCTTATCTTAACCTATAATCGCTTCGCCTGCTTATTATTTACAAGTTCTTAAACATTATCTTACTACTATCTATTATCTATTGGACGTGCGCGATACCTTCCAGGGCTTCCGTTTCCTCTCACCATTACTTTTCAAGCTTTTCCAAATCACGCAACACTAATTTTCTTAGGCATACATATATATATATATATATATGTGTATTTCAATTTTGGTTTTCTCCTCTTCCATGCATTCTCTCTTCCCTTCTCTCTTCTAAACTCTTCATCCACTTTTCCCCTTATCCACAATCACTCAGTATCCACCTAACTTTATCTACCACGCTCTTTCCCCCTTACTCATTCCCCTGTACATCTCTCCAACACGTGCTCCCACGATTCTCTTTAAAACCCACATACCCTACACATTTTCATCTAACTTGCCATCTCTCCTCCTCCCATCTTGAATGTCCCGTGTTACCTCTCCTCTCTCTATTTAGTATTTCCTGCAGGCAGACTTGTGCAACTTTGCTACCCTTACCACTCTTAAGTTTCTCTTCGAAATTCCAGACCCTTTTCCTCTGCCTTATCACCAATTTCTCTCTCCCTGTTTCTTCTCTCAACATATAACCGGGGCAGTTCCAGATCACTCCCATAACCCATCTCTGAAATCTCTCTTGCATGTTTTCTACCTTTTTGTACTCCTTCCACCCCCAAATTTCCACTCCATAACACATCACAGACCATACAAGTGAATCAAGCAGCCATACTCTCATCTTCCAGTCCTCTTTGAATCTTCTTTTTCCAATCCCCCACACTTGACCCATCACCTTACTCACACTTTCCATCTTTTTTTTCACCTGAAGATCATTTCCACCACCCGCT
>CAKNWU010053107.1:0-10555 GCA_932072015.1 Andricus quercustozae
TATATATATATATATATATATATATATGTATGTATATATGTATATATATACGATATTTCCAAGATGTAATAAAGGTTAGCATGCGAGGAAAAGTAGAGTTCTCTATTCTATCAAAATACAGTTTTATTCAAAAAGCCTATGCTAGCTAATAACATAAAAATCCCTACGTCTACGCTATTTAGATATTCAATCTTTTTAGAAACAAATCTTTTATTTTGGCATATAACCTTTGGTATTCTATCAGTCGAGGCGGTTCTCTTAATAATGCTGCACCTTTGTGCTCTTAAATTCCTAATGATAGCTTATTCTGCTATAGATCGCTTTCTAATCTTTTATTTTATTTATTTTATTCATTAATTACACAATTAGCCCTTATTTGGGTAGGATTTCGTATCCTAAAAGGAAAAGAATATAATTCAATATAAAATGTATGGTAATGATGCAACTCTGTGCTCTTAAACGTCTAAAAGTTAGCTAAATTTGATAAAGATCGCTTTTCTAAATTACATTCAATTATTTTAAACGATTATTCCCAAAATGGCCCTTATTTGGGTAGGATTTCGTATCCGCAAGTAAAAATACAATTCAACGTGAAAAGAGACTAAGTCTCTGAATATAAAAGAGCCTCAGCTCTGGACCCCGGAGGTCCTAAATCTGTCTGATTCGCAGGTGCGTCGATGGCACGATAAGAAGGGTCGTTGCCTTTGAGACTTATTTGAGTCTTCAAAATATATTTCGTATGTTCGGAGTGTCCCTAAGCTCTGAAGCTATCTCCTCTCAAAGAGAGACAGAGAAAAAAAGAGAGAGAGAAAACAATCTCTGAAGGATTTATTATTGGTGACGTTTCCCTTCCAGGGGACGTTCCACGCAACACAAGTTCGATTCTAGGAAAAATGCAGTTTATTGTGTTAAACTGGCAATGGCCTTTCTAAACCAGGTTAGAAAAGATCAGTCTGCTTTTAAGACCGTTACCAAAGTTTAACAGAGAGATAATATTTTACAAATTGCCACTGCCTAGACTAGTGTACGAGAAACTCGTTCTATTCGTCTATGGTTCAAGGAGGAAAATATTCTCGATATAAAATGCCTAAGGAAAAGCAGTGTAAGTCTCAAAATAAAAATTCTCCTTCAAAAAATGGCTCTGACAGTTGTGATTACTTTGAGTAGCTCCTGGGTAGTGTGGGAATGCTGATGTCGTCACTACAACGATCTTAATATACATAAATGTACATCAAGATCTTAATTTGATCATTATAGTGACGCCATCAACGACCCACTAAAAAACACCACCCTTTCTCCTTGGCATGATTCCCCCCGGAACCGCTTTCGCATTACTTCAGGGGGTGCCGTTTATTTGGCCGTGCCTCGGCCTTCATCTTTTCTCCCAGCTTGGGCTTTTCGTAATTAACTGGGCCTGTTGTCGGAACTGCCCAGCTACGCTGCTAGCTTGCACGTCCAAGAGGTTTCCGCAACGAGGCTGCCTCTCTGAACGCCAAGCAACTCCTTGTCCCCGGGCGATGGTCTGTCCGGGGCTTATTGTCCTTTGCGGCGCAGAGGTAGCATTGCGGTGTGCTTTCGCATACTGCAGCTTTGTGTCCCTCTTTGCCACATCGCCAGCATGATTTGGTCCTATCTGGACCCTCGCAGTTCGCTGCCATGTGGCCGAAGCCTAGGCAGCGGTAGCATCTTATGGCCTCCGTCTTCTGAAGCACACGGGAGGACACCCACCCCACCTTCAGGTGTCCTGCGTGTAGTAGGTGTTTAGCCTGTTCCTCTGTCACTTCCGCAAATGCCTTCAGCGTTCCCCTGAATGCCTTTTTTCTAAGAGTGACTCTTATCTGTTTAGGTGATGCTGCTCCAAGACATTTCCTGACCGCAGCCTCCACCTCCTCCGCAACAGTTGTGCTGTCGAGATCCAAGACCTCGACCTCAGTGCGAGGGACAAGCTCCCTCACCCCCCTTCCGATATCCCCTGTAATAGCAGCGGATAGCTTTAATCTGCCGTCCGCTGCAGGTCCTAGTTCCACAAGGACCTCACCGTTCCTGGTTTCTCTGACACACTTAATTTTAACACCAAGGGTGTCAGGTTTCCCCTTAAGTTTAAGATCCCTGGGGACCTCTGCGTAGCTTAGACCCTCGTCATAGAGTGATCGCGCAGTTGGTTTGTAAGCTGCTCCGCTCGTTCCAACCCGTCCCTAATCATTACTCGACCTTTTAAAAATTGACCATTATTTCCTTTTACTCGTGTAAGTTTGTAAACTTCAAATAATAAAGCCAAACAATTCAACAAAACAGGAATAAATAAAAACATATCTGCAATCCAACTTCATGGTGCGAACGAATGATGATTATTTATTTTTAGTTTTCTACGTTTAAATTTAAAAAAGATCAAATATTAGGCATCCAATACGAAGCTTAAATAATGATAATTATTATTATTATTATTATTATACCATTAAGGCCATGTAGCGAGTGGACCAGCTGACCTAGTCAGTCATGAGATCCATATTTTTCATCCATATTTAAAAATAAAAGTTAAAATATCGCAGAAAAAATTTCGGATAACATTAATAAATCTAAAAGGACAGTTTGTGGCAAGGCACAGAGTTGGGGGAAGAAAAAAGTTTATTATTGAAAATAAGAAATATCGACCGAGGCATTTAGGTGTTTTAGGCTTTACGGCAGAAGTTTGATTTCAATCATTCTCTGTCGGTAAAGAAGAAGTAATTAAAAAGAAAACTTTTTTCACAATTCTAAATATTCAGGACCAGAGACACCTTCCTTCGTTCCTTATATTAAGCGTGCCAATTTTTCAGCACGACACCTCATTCCGTGTGAACGTCAGTCGGGGGGAAAAGTACCGATATAGCTTTAAGTTTTATTTTCTTGGAAAACTTTTTTTTTCTAAAAATTTCCACCGAAAAAAAGCACAGACATGTACTTTATTGCATCCTCTTTCATTTTCCAAACTTTCAGATCGATTTCTTATTTGGTTTGGACATAAGTTGGGAAAGAAAAGCTGAGCTTGGTAACGTTACTTGCTCGGTGAGGAAAGGAGTAATGTGAGGTAGGGATATAGATTTTTTAGATTGATCTAAAATCTTCTGTTATTGATTTAAATAACACGTTCGTTTCACAGCACTGCTCCGAACCAGGTGACTGAGCAATCTCTCTAGCTATCACCCCAAGTGAAGAGCCTCACAAAATTATTATATATGGTACCCCACTTTGGCCCATTAATATGGAGGGTCTTTGTTTCAGTCGTCATTCAATGTACTGTCACCCTGTTTACAAACTATTTTGTCGCCATACTTTTCTGTCCTGGCATATTTCTCTAACTTTCTTCACGTCCATGCATTTTTCCATGCAAGCTCTCGTGTTTCTATGGCTTATATCTCTTCGGATTAATGTCTAATTCACAAATTCTAACCATTCTTTCGCCTTTGAGCACATTAAAAAATTATTCAATCCGGAACATGTTTACGTACACAGTGATATTTTCGAGAAAAATTCTATTTTTGGTGCAAAAATTAAAAGAAATAAATAGTTGTCGAGTGCATCTTTGCAGTACAGTGTTCTACTATTTAGTGGAGCAGGGAGTGGGTAAGGAAGTTATTTTTCTCGGGTTTCTCTTTGCGCGCTCCAAGCGAGAACAGGGAAAACTACCACCCGTTACGACCAAAGTCTGCAAGTAATGAAACACCCAATGTGACCATTCAGGGGTGAACACACCGTATACGAAAACTAGGGGCCCCTGCGCAAATGAGTGGGTGAATTCCCAAAAGGCTGGATGCAATATTCACGCCGGCTCAGTGTAATTGTACAATTTTCGGCAACTTACTCCGAAAGTAGTACCTTGTTACATTAAATGACAATATACAAGCTCTCTGCATAAAAAGACAGATTATACAAAAATGCAAGATCTCAATAATCTGTGTCGCTCAATTCCCTCCGAAAAATAACAGATTTATTCGCATTGTACACAAAGTTTGTATGTTTGCACAACTCAGGGGCTGTCTGCAATAACCGGTTATAGAATCTGACTGTATTCTATGTACACTTGCATTTAATTTTGTCTAAATCTGGAACTGTAACTCGTTTTGCGACTAATGTTTTACGTCACGATGTTACTGCCTGCTCCACTAAATAGTAGAACACTGTACTGCAAAGATGCGCTCGACGAAAATTTCTTTCTTTTAATTTTTGCATCAAAAATAGAATTTTTATCGAAAATATCGAGCTGTACGGAGAGTCTCTATACTCTTTAGACTCTGTATACAAAAAATAAGACAAAATGGCTTCACCGTTTGACCTGAATCTTATTTTTGCGATTTACACTCGATTTCCAGGGTCCTAGCTTTCTATTAGAAATAAAATTATGATTTTCAAAATTTTTAAATGAACCTAATGGCAAGTGGCGTTTAATGCACTGTTGTAGAGCACGCTTCAATTGTCTAATTTTAAACGTAATTATAATAATTCATGCATTGGATTTGTAACTTTTTTAAGTCAAAATTTACCATTTCTAACATTTTTCATTTTAAAAAATTTCAATTTTAAATTGTGGCTTTTAAAAGAAAAATATATTAGCATTAAAAATGGTTGTCCCATGCTGCTTCGGTTAGTGTTCGCAGAATGCTGACACACTCTGACGCAACTGTGTTTGCGACACACTCATGTGTAGCGTACCGCCACGTCCACGTATTTCAGAACACATTAGAGTTCTGTAATTTTGATGTCTCTGAAGCTAGCACCGCCTTTTTTTTAATTTAAATAAAAAACTTTCATATAATTAAAGGCTCATTTAGGGCTTGTAAGGGCCGCAAGTCCTAAATTTTGGACTCTGCAATTTTTTATAAAAAACGGGTTGCGCGCTAACTTCACATGAAGCTAGCATCGCCATACCCACTAGGCCTAATCACGCAGTCCTTTTAGTTGCTGTAATCAATCCCGGAGTCAAACCAAAATTAAGGGCTCATTAAGGTCTGAAAAGAACCCTAAGGTCGCAAATTTTGGGCTCTGCAATTTTTTATAAAAGAATGGCTTGCGCGCGGACTTCACATGAAGCTAGCACCGCACCGCCATACTCATATAACTCTTGATCGATCCCGGTTTTTCTGAAAAATAAGCGCTTATTAAAGGCTCTTAAATGGACATGAAGGACACTATTAACATAGAAAGTTTTTTCAAGCCTCAGAATCTAGTTCTCAAAAATAATTATGTCAATTTAAATAATCCATTGAATATGTAGAAAAATGGCCATTTTTTATTTATTGTCAAAATAGCATTTTGGACTGTTATGCAACAATGCAGTTACTTTTGCTTGGGTAAAATATAAATTGAAATACTGTTGTATACATCTGGCTTGATTAAATAAAATTTTACGTTACAGATGTTGTGTTTTCATCAGTTTCGTCATGCAAACCCAGGTGAAAAAGTTACATATTGTTTATTTATAGTTTATATATAGTGGACAAGACAATTGTATTTTTCATTTGTTTTATAATTTTTCTGCATAAAAAAATGAAATACAGTCCAAGCTCCGATCAGTGCCGCCCCGAGAAGGGCCGCTTCTCCGATTTTTCGGAGAAGAAATACATATTAGAAATTCAATATCAGGAAAACTGTTCGTTATTCAAAATTATTTTTAGTCCACTTAAAAAAAAAATTTGCTTTGATATAAAATCAAATTTATGTACTATAGGGTTCACTAATCATTGTTTACTTTATGTTTCGTCAAATATTTGAAGTCTTTGGATAAAGATGTTCTGGATGAATGTACAACATAAAATGTGAACGTTAAAACCCGAAGAAAACCATGAAAAATTATAAAATCGCGTTCAAAATATATTAGATGTCTGATTTCAGCTCATTTAATATACGTTTCTATGAGAAAACTGCTCGCAGTATTATTGCGCAGTACAAAACGTGGGAAAGAGTGAATTTCCATATTTCAAATGAACGAATATCTATTATTACTACTGCAAAAAAGCTTCACATTGTTCTTTTTTCTTCAAGTTTTTCATGTATTGTTATAATTAATAATAAGATTACATGAGTGACATCAAATTTATGTTATAATTGACAATTCGATGTTTGAGTTTCTCTTTGCATTACTCGGAGTTGGTCAGCTGAATTTTTCTCCACGCAGTCGAGCGTGACCGCGCTTGGAGTGGGGGTTTATGGCTTCTTGGAATTATACTCACCTACAGCCCCGAAAACGGCCTTGCTCTGAGCTTGGACTGTATGTCAGTGTTTCTTGCACTATATATAAACTATATATAACTTTTTCATCTGGGAATAAATGTTATATTTTTCTTACCTTTGAATTTTCAAAATAAGTTGTTCATATAAAAAGATTTAATACATTTATTTGTCAAATAAGTAAAAAAAACGTGGTTATTAAGATATAACTCACCAATCATAATTCACTTGCAAAAAATGAAAAAGTGGCCAATCCGAGGGGCTATTCACTGAAGAATTCTCTGATGACCGTCGACTAACTTATCGGAAATCCGCAAGTCGTCCGTATAGTCATCAGCGGTCGTCAGTAGAAGTCTTGGTTAGTCTTTGGTAGTCTCTTCGCATTCTCCAGTACTTCGTGGCAAGTCGGTGGAACTCGGAAAATTGATCGCGATCGAACTCGTACGAAAGCGTCTGCTCTGATCATGCGCAGTTCTGTTTCGTTTTTACTTTGGTTGAAAATTACTTTTTTTAACGGAAAATTCAACTATTCCCTTTTTGGTTGAAAACTCATCTTTTTTACTTAAAAATTGAACTGATTGATTTTCCATTTAGTATGTTGAAAACTCGTCTTGTGGTAAATAATTAATCTTCTTCGTTGAAAATTCATATTTTTAGGTTAAAAGTTGAGCTATTTAATAAAAAAATCAACGATATTGTAGAAAGTTTTATTATTTTATTGCACATTAAAATATTTTGTTAAATTTTTATATTTTGAAACAAATAATATTTTTAATACAAGCAAAGTTTTATTATTTTATTGCATTGTGAAAATATTTGATAATTTTAATAACTTATGTGGTTCTGTTGGGTAATAAATAATTAAATGAATAAATTAGAACGGTCTGTGACTTGCGACCATTCGTGTCTTTCTCACTCTCACTTATTCATGGTGCGAGAAAAAAAGACAGACAACCAAATCGTGATGCCCGCTATCGCCGACACTCCCAATGAGTAAGTCACTGATCGTCTTTAGTCGTCTCTGGTCGTCACTAAGGTATTCGCTAGAGTAATCTCAGTAGTCTTTCTGGAAGTCGGGCAGTACTTGGTACACGGACTAACATGAATTCTGAGTGAATAGCCCCTCGGGCCAATCTAAACCAAAAAAAAATGAGCAAAAGTGACTTATTTCTCACCCAAAAAGTAACTAAAAGTGTGTAATTTAAAAAAAAATTAAAATAATACAATAAAATTTTTTTAAGTGTGTTAGACGTCCGGGTAAATTTCAACGTATTCAGAAAAAGTTCATAGGAATTCAAAACAATTCAAAATAAATTGAAAGGATTCTAATTTTTAACTTAGTATTATTAACACAAGTGACATATATTACGAATCGCCAAGAAGCGTAGATTTCGAATATAATGTTATTAAATTACTATATGTAAAATAAAAAAATGTTCATGTTTCGTATTGTATTCCTCATTAGTACAAAGGACCCCTTGCTGTCAAGGGTCGGCGAAAGAGAACGAAGAAGACAAACAGGTATAAACTACCGGTGCACACGAATAGACCTTTTCATTTAAGAAAACGATGCTGCGAAAGCGCGAAAAATATATAGCACTTCCTTGAGTTTCGTACTATTTTTCCCTGAAACGTATGTGATAATAGTAAATATTAACGAAAAAAAAATATTTGGAGCAATCAGAAGTTGAAACACTTCCCACAAAAAAATGTCTGATATACCAGGATAAAATCCATTACAACCCTGTTTAATATTTCGAAAGGGTAACATTCCCGATGATGCACGTGCATCATCGGGAATACTTAAAATGTTTCTTTGCATCAGAAGCATGCCTAGTGTATTTTAGTTTTTAGAAAAAATGCCACTTTTTGTAATAGAATATTTTGTGTTTTGTATTTGTATTTCTCGAGCTACCTGAATTTCAAAACTAACAACCCACTTATAATGACAGCTATTAATTCATTTTCAACTGCATTTCTTTGAATATGCTTCAAAAACCTTTTTTATATATTTTTTTCATTATAGATCATTTCACTTTAATGTAAAATACTATTTTTCTACTATTCCAAATATTTAATATACGACTATACAATATGTAAACATAACCTGCATTCTACATACCGGTCAACAAGTCCTTGCTTTTTCCCTTTGGTATATTTTTCTCTGCACTTAAGGCCATGTGACGAGTAGGTCACGTGACCGGATTCCTACCTTACCGACACTTTTTTTTATTTGTAAACTTATTTTCACAGGAATAGCCACATCGAGTTGAAAATTTGGGATAATAAATAAGAAGCACTAAGAAACGCGGCTCAGGTCCTAAATTTCTATAATTATGAAAAAAACAACAAAAAATTATTTAAAAAAAAACTTTTTTCATAATTATAGAAATTTAGGACCTGAGCCGCGTTGCTTAGTGCTTCTTATTTATTATCCCAAATTTTCAACTCAATGTGGCTATTTGTGTGGAAATAAGTTTACAAATAAAAAAAGTGTTAGTAAGGTAGGAATCCCGTCACGTGACCCACTCGTCACATGGCCTTAAACCACCTTATTTTCAACTGGCAAATAGTGTTTTCTTCCGCCTTTTTATGCTGTAATTCAGAACCTGACACTTCTTTTTCATTCAATTTTACATTAAAATTTGGTATCACAGTGTACATTTTAACGAAAATATGTCCGAAACCATTAAATGCCCGCTCAGTATCATGGCGGCACCTAAGCTTCCGCTCTTAAATGAAAAGGTCTATTCAGTCCCGCGGTCAGAATTGAGGAGAGCGGCGGGACACGAACTCAGTCCCAAATTCAGTCCGGCGACGCTCTCTCCTCCGTTCCTTCTTTCCCCCACCACTGGTGGCCCCTTCGCACCACCGTACGAGGAGAGAATGAGCGCACGTGAGTGAGAGAGGAAAGATGCCCGAAGGAGTCAAACCTCTCTCTCGCTCCAAGTGTTTCCCAAACAAATGCTACAATAAGCTATATATTCCCCTGAACATTTTTGAAGGAGCTATTTATTTTACTTCGACTCATGCATTGAAAATACCTATCATCAAATGTCAAAAAACTATACTGGTAAGAATTTGCGCGAAACCTTGCGAACGAACTCGATTCTTGTCAAACTACCATTCTGGAAGTACATCATACTTTCCATAAGGAATTGTTCTTTTTCCAAAATTTCGCGCCTTCTTGTCCCTTTACTTCTTATTTTTATATATGTGTCAGCTTGCACACCCTTTAAAGCTTTAACGAAAATAAAAAAGTTTGGCTTTGATGTGTTAAACATAGCGTTCAATTTTGGATGATATGTTTCGCAACCGTTTGTTGAGTAAGGTAGGAGTGGGGTATGAGTGACCGCGGGACTGAATTCGTCAGCAGCCATAAACTACTAGACTAGATGAGAAAAAGGATGTACCTGAGCTATTGAAACTGGGCATTGTGAATAGTGCTACCAGAATAACATAATTTCCAATCGAGTTTATTACTCTAAAATATGAAGCTTTTTAACTTTTTCATTATACTCGGTTGTTATTATTTTTTTTTGCTTTTTCAACTTTATTGTCACTCCAGATGTTGGATAAAGGTCTATCTAATGTCAAAGGCCTCGATTATTATAAATTGAAAGTGTCGTGGTTAGAAACTTTGATTGATACATATTTAAAAAGTAGGAAGAATCATAGAAAGTACAAAAGACTTTCAATGAAAATGTGAACACCAGAGGAATAGAATTCTTGAAACACACACGTACACTAATGCTTCGAAGCCAGTCAATGAAACTTTCGATGACTCCTAACGAGTTTTTAGAAGACAGTCTTGCCAAATTAAAAAAAAATTATTTCATAATTTTATTTCATGATGTCATAGTTACCCACGTAGACTGATGATGCTTCAGTTTTATTTATTTTTACACAGTTCGAACACTGCACACACACACCTATATTTGACCCTATGAAAAATCGAAAGGAATTCTGCGGCGGGATTCGAACTACTTAACACCTATGAACGCAAGTTATCCCTGACAACTAAACCCCACGGCTAACCTAACACATGGAATATTTTGCACAAATCCCAGCAAAGAGCCGAAGCACGGCACTGCAGAGTCGTGTGAAAAATACAAAATGCAATATGCAGATATGTGATTAATTATACATAATAGCTGCCAACTTTAAACTATTT
This sequence comes from Andricus quercustozae, assembly GCA_932072015.1. Taxonomy (NCBI): domain Eukaryota; kingdom Metazoa; phylum Arthropoda; class Insecta; order Hymenoptera; family Cynipidae; genus Andricus; species Andricus quercustozae. Next base: position 10,379 of record CAKNWU010053107.1, read on the forward strand.
TTTTTAAATTTCAATAGTTTATAAATTAATATTTTTTAAATTGTTAATAATACTTTTCAAAATTCAACCAATTATTTAATTTTAATTGCAAAATTAAAATTCACGAAAGGGAAACATTTAACATGTAGCGTCCAACATAACAAATAAAAATGCAGTGCTCTAAAATTGTAAACATTA
>CAKNWU010053165.1:0-10863 GCA_932072015.1 Andricus quercustozae
CATACTATTTAATATTCTCTCACGCCCTTTCTTTTTCCTTATACTATTTCATATTATTCCATGCTTTTTTCATATTTTCCCATGCCTCTTCCTATTCTTTCATGATTTTTCATATTTCCCCACACACCTTCTTTTTTTCTCTCGCTATTTCATATTTTTCCACGCCCATCCCTTTTTTCCCATGCTATTTCGTATTTTACCGCGCCATGTCATAATTTCCAGGTCCCTTGCTTGTTTCTACGCTATTTCATATTTTTCCATACTTTTTAAATATTTTTCCTGTGGCGCAGGCGTAAGAAAATATGGAGTAGTGTGGAAAAATATGAAAGGGTGTGAAAAAATATGAAACTAGCGAAAAGTACGAAATAGCTTGGGAAAAAAGGAAGGGGCGTAGGAAAGAATGAAAAAAAGCGTGGGAAATTCCTTTTTTCTAATTATTTTACATCTCTCGATGATGAGGTACAACATTCTTGAAGATTAAGGCAGAGAAAACATCAAAAACATGAATTTAAATTGACTTCTTTCTTAATGATCGTTATATGGTGGAATACATTGCTGAATTTCAATGAATATACAAATGCCTAGAATCATCGCTTTGCTATATCTTACAAGTCATGTACATACACTGTTTTAGATTAAGTTTGGTGAATGACTTGTCAATAAACATAAAAATGAAAATCGCAGCTTGCGTTTTATATTCAAATTTAAAATTCCCACCAAGAAAAGTCGCAGCACCATGTACATTCGCCTTTTTCCGACAGTGCATTTTAGCAGCACGATCGAGCCATTCAGCGCCCAGCTATCATATTAGAGTTCACTATTGATGAGGGATTACGTTTTAAGGCTTTCCATTCTTTGAGTCCTAATAAAAGGATTATCCTTCGAACCCAAGCTCTGACGACTTCTGAACACTTTCTCATGAGTTCTGATTTTTCCTGATGATTTCTGTCGAGAAACGTAACAAAAGTGGTCAGAGATAATCCGAATTCCTGAATTTTTTTTTGATGATTCCGGACTTTTTTCTTAGCGGGGGTCTCAACAAGAATCCTTTTTCAGCGGAAAACTATCCTTATGCGTTCTGACTTCACCCAATTTCGCAGCATAATAATTATGATTGTGTGAAAAATATATTTACGTAGTTCAGAGAAAGCAGGCAAGAGGACAATGCTTTTGTTTCAAGAGAACTTTTCCTCTGAATGTTCGCTTCAGCGTAATCCGCAGTCAGATTTCAGGGATCAAATTTGGCAATAAATGACCACTTTTTCCACAGAGGGCGCTTTTTCCCAAGGACCCACTTTGTTTTAAGCAACATGGTAAATTTATAACTTACGGTGAAAAGGAACGCCAATGCTACCAGGAACAATGCCCGGCAGGTGAGTTTGTGTATAATAGTGTATTATGTAACAAGTGTGAGAAATCGACGACTTATTGGTGTTATAAACATCAAACTCGTGGAATAATCAAATTAGCTCGGTTGGTGTCGCACACGATATTTGTTGTAGAGAATGAGTAAATATGTCGATTTTCCATGTCTGTAAAGTATGCGCAACTTGCCAGATTTTACTTATGTGAGGTTAGTTTGCGGAAATTTGGTATAACCTAGCACTTTGGGCGCTCTTTACAGACACGAATTATCACAATTTCCATTGATATATTGGCAGCAAAATATTGTCTTACTTTCTGATGATTAATTTTTTGAATATCTTAAAATGCTTCTGGCCAGACCATGCTTTTGGGGTAGCTGAATCGAAATCCGAGGTCCAAAAACCCTCAGCATGTCAGGGTTCCGACATAACCTTAAAAACCCCCATAAAAAATGTTTTCTGAGTCTGGAGGTGAACCCTGACCTCCAGACCCGGAGTGAGATTTTTTATCAGGTTTTTTGAGGTTATGTCATAACTCTGATGTGCTGGTTTTTTTGGACCTCGTATTCGGATTCAGCAACCCCAAAAACATATAGTAAACATGGTCTAACCTCCAGACCCAAAGAAATAGTTTTTTTTGTGTGGCTGTGTAATTACAATTTTTTTTAATAACAATCCCCATAAACACATGTCTCATTCGACCGTTTCCGTGCAGAAAAAAAATTAATTTTTTACAATTAGTGTTGAGATTAACGTGCTAGTAACAATTGACCTATATAATAGATTAAAAATTCCTTAATATAACTTTATGAACCTTTTTATAAACAAAAAAGTTGGATTTATCATTTCTAAGTGCAAAAAAGCGTTTCCTCACTGACAATGGCATTTATTGATTTTAATAATATGTATAAATAATAAATACTATAAAATATAAAGTACAGTAATAAATAAATATGTTGATTTCAAATTTTTAACTTTGTCTTGAAATTAATTTTTTTTTTAATAAAAAATCTTTTTCAATTTTCCTTATAGTGTAGAGAAAATTTTTTCATTCTCTTTTGTTATCTTCCCAAGATTTAAATTATTTTCGAATCTTTAGGAAACAATATTCCGAATCCTTAAAATGTAATTTCCATTATTATTTGCTTAAATGCACGAAAATTAAAAACATTGACTAAAAACGTTCACAGATTATTTTTTTACATATTCTGAAATTTTCAAAACATTAATTGTTGAAAATTTTTTGGACAAAAATCTTTCTCTGTAGACAAGATATCCCAGTTGAAAAAATCGTTTGTGTCCTACAATCCCCTGTATGTAAACGGAGGGTTACAAAAAAATTAGGAAGCCTTCAAAAATATTTAAAAAAAAATACAATTTCTTTCAAGATTTCTGGAAAAATGTAGAATGATTTAATTTTTTTTTTTAATTTCAAATTTTGAAGTTTTACGAATATGTCAAAAAAAAATCTAAAAGTTTTTGGGCAATTTTTATAATTTTTCAACGTCTCAAGAGAATGCAAAATTTTCCTTAACACTCCGAGGAACTTTTCAAATGATTTTTTAATTAAAAAAATAATAATTGTATTAAAAAAATTAACAGTGTGAATAAATCAATATATTTATTAATAAGACCAATCACGAACATGTATCCTAGGCTGTGCGGCCAATCGTCGCATCCTATTATGCAATCTGTAAAGATGAAGAAAATATTTGTAGCCTACCGAATTAAAATTCACTCTTATTAAGAAAATCAATAATTGCGGATTATGATTTCTAATGCCTAGTTGCAAAATCTTCTGATTTTGAAAACTTAAATATTTGAATCTAAAATTACTAAATTAAAATAAATTTTTAAGGTCTGAATTCAATCTGAATTTGAAACTATTATAGGTTTTGAAGGATTTCAATTTAAAATTGTTGCATTATGAAGGCAGGATGGCATTTAAAAATAAAAACAAATTTCTGGTCAGTTTCCGGTTATATAAAATTTTCCCAGGTCATAATAATGCTCATTTTTAATAGAGAGAGCATGAAGAACCCCATTGTAGCTGTATCTTTTTTATATTAAAAGAATTATAAATTGTTGAATGCAATAGTGTCCGCACAAATCCTACTAAATGTGTGTTTATAATGATTAAGGGTAATTTAATTATAATAACTATTATTCTGTGAGTGCAGTTGCAATAATTCTACCCATAAGTGTGTTTATGTAGTTTTTCAAGGGTAACATAGTCATAAAGCTGAAATGGCAAATTTTTTCTGATTTTTTCACTTCAATTGTTTATATATTGTTTCACTGAAACGAAAGTTAAAAACCCGCAATTCACGGTTTCTTTCAAAATTTAATCTTCGAAACAAAATTAAAATCGGTTAGTAATTATTATCTGTAACCGGTTAGGGTAAAAAACCTGGTTGCCGAGAAAATAGTCAATCTTAAATGTTGTTACTCTTTTTTTTTATATAAATGAAACTTCTGCTGATAGGATTTTTTTAAATTTTCAAATAAAAATGAGAAAAGAAGATATTAGCCGATTTCACAATTTTTCTTTTACTTTTTTCGGATGAAAAACCAAACCAAATATTTCCCTCATTTCAACCGATTCGATTAATTTTAGATTTTTTAACTCAGCTTCCTGTGCATTGAATTGGTCTACTTGCTAGAGTAGTTGCTAGTTTAGTTGCTAGTTGCTACACGGAGAAAAATGGATAGTCAAACTTGAAGTGTACAAATTTAGATGGTCAGTTTAATAATCTACATAGTCTCAAGTACCACCCACAATTTTTTCTTCATAGTCAGACAGACCATAATTTTATATTCTGTTTGAATATCCATAGGTGATTCAGAGGCACTATCAGTATAGTCAAATCGACACTCCCGAATGTCAATCGACACTCCAGAATGTAAAACAGAAGTGGCTGTGTCATGACCTCTACCGAACGCCGAGCGAACACACCCGAAACGCATTTTTGGAGCGACTGACGTTCGGTGTCACGTTAGCCGTGTTTACAACACTTTTAATTAGTTTGAACCATCTTTTGATACTTTAAACATGTATCGAGAGTGAATACAATGTGGAAAACATGTTGGAGAGTGGGTTGAGTGATTTTCGTTCTGATTTTGAACGTCAAATTGGATACTTCCGAGGGATTAAGGACAAAGGCGTCACTCATTAATTAGTGCGTATTCTCAACATTTTCGACCGAAAATATACTCAGCATTTCGTAATTCGTTAAGAAAGAAACAAGACTTGCGACATTAGTAATACGCATTTATATTGTTTTCTAAATTTTCCAGTATCAATGTTTTAATTCAGTGCAGTGCCGCCGTTTCCTTAGCCTCTCGTGTTCAAAGTATTATGGTGTCAATGTTTTTATACATACACAATCATGTCTCAAGTCAGCCTACTCTTCCAAAATAATAAAGATGCTTTCAGAATTGTTCGATTTTATATCAATTTTCATGTTTTTCAGGTTTCATTTATTAATTTAATTTCCGGCTCTTGTCTCTCTTACTTTAAGGAATATATATGTAGGTAGAAGAAGGACAAAAGATAATAAAGTTGACCAACTGATATGATTAAGTTAACATTACAGAATAATCAAACTAAAATTTCTGAGATAATCAGTTTCAAACTCCAGGATCGTAAACTCTACACTCTGGGATAGTGAAGCTAACCGTCAAATTTTTACACACCATGGATCGTACGCCAGACCATCTAGGGGGCTGTCCCATAGTTAAAACTGAAATATATTCAGTCTGACACTCTAGATACTCAGGCTGACTAACAATTTTTCTCCGTGTAGTTGTGAAATTCCAACATAAATTTTTAACAGTGTATTCATAGTTATTTCAGGTGCAGTGTTCCAATATGGAAGACGTTGTGAAAATCACCCTGTGGAATTCGTGAAGAGGGTGTTTAATCCCAGGAAGAAGACGTCAAGCAATTCAAGGCCACAGGCGTCAGGACACTCAAGGCCGCATACGTCAGGCACCAGAAGGGAGAAATACAGCCCGGACTACATGACACCATCTGCGTACAGCTCGAGCCACGACCATGCGTCAAGCAGCTCGAACTACGGATTTGAGCGAAGCAGTCCGAGAATCAGACGTGGGCCAGCCAGCACGAGCTACGGAGCTTGGGGCGACGAGTCGAACAGATATAGGTACGGCACATCGAGCTCCCCACCTGGGATAAGCAGCTCAAACTACGCACCTGGGCTAGGTAGCTCTAACTACGTACATGGGTCAGGCAGCCCAAACTTCTTACCTGGGTTAGGCAGATCGAACTACTTCTCTGGGTCAGACAACTCGGGCATCCTACCTGAATTATTAAGACACCGCGAGAGCAGCGACCCTCTGCCACAAAGCAGCACCAAGAAATGGGATTCTCCATCATTGAATTTTATTGAATGTTTTACGGGCTGTGCAAAAACATTAGGCGACATGAGTGAATAATCAGTCTATAAATTGTCGTCCTTCTTTACGCATATGCCAGTTGGTGAAAAATAATTAGGAAAATAGTCTACCCACTGCAGTAGAACATTATGTTTGTGCTTCCCCGAATTGTAATTTACATTAGTTGACAAAATTTGTAGACTTTTCAATGAGAAATACATGTATATGCATAAATTCGTGCCTGGGAAGTAAATATTTCATCCAACTCAATTTGTTTGAATTTTAAAAATGCTACTATAACTCTGGTAATTTTTTTTTATTGAAAAAAGTCGTAAGGATAAATTGTTCGAATTTTCAAGTACTATGAATGAAGTATGCCATCACAATCCCATCTGAGTAGCTTTTCAAAAGTTATCCGCTATACGGACCTTCTCATTGAGATCAGAATGTAAAAGTGAATAAGCTTGAACAATTTAAGATTATGTTAATTTTTTGTGTTAATTTCAATTTTCATTAAAAATGTATTAGATTTCAAGGATTTCAAAGAAGTTTCGTATAATTTTTGAACATTTTTAAGTTTTGGTATCGCTCTACATCAAAAAGATGTTTTCAAACTGTCCGTATTTTTCTTTGGAAATGATTGATATTTTTAATAAGAAATCATTAGATTTCAATGAATATTTACTATTTTTTGACAACTTTAGTTTCTGCTGGTGTGTTATTGTTTTATATCGAAAATTGGTTATTTTCAAACAAAAATCATTACAATTTGAACTAGATTTAGAATCATTTAACAATTTTGGATTATTTTAGTGTTTTTCGTCAGAAATTATTGGCGTTTTTAATTTTTTTTTTAAATTCGACTCCCACCACGGTCCCTGTGAAGTCACGCCCGCGTCCGTGGCTGATCAATTAAAAAGAGACCCGAAGAGTAAGAACAGCTGGTTGGTTTGTATTGAATATTTTAGCATGACGTCATGGGAATGCATAGGACTTTTTTGAGGAAATATTCTAAACATAAAAGTAAATCATACATGTACGAATAGTAATATTTGTCAAGTGGAGAATGTATTTTCTCAGTCATGTTCCATTCTTTTGTCGATTGACGATCTTCCAGTGTCACGAAATAAAATAAAACATCCAAAACGTAAAATATCCAAAACATACACAGGAAGCGCTTCTATTCAAAATAAGTGTTTGAATTTATTGCCAGGGTAGTTTAAACATCCCTTAATTATAGAAACAAGAAAATCGATATTTTATACGGGTTCAAGAACGCAAGATTTTTTATTAATCCACTGATGAACAAAATCACTTTAAAACATACACAGGCAGCGTCTTTAAGCAGTGTTTGCATTTCAATTTATTGTCAGTGTGGTTTCATTATCCCTTAGTTATACATAGTATAATATTCGAACCACAGTATTTCAGTAAGAAAAAGAGACAGGGCATTTTTTTTTAAACAGTTGGAAAGCTTATGAAATTCCACGTCTAGCGGTACCCAACGAATATTTTGTAAGCTTCTGTAAATAATACAGCTCGTAAGAAGTTTAAAAACAAAATTCACGATTTTCTCAAATTTTCTACCTCAATTTCAAATTTTAAAACGACCTAGATAAATTTTTTCAAAAACCTTGATATTATACGACATCGAGCCAGAAATCTTATCTTTAATTTAGGCCCAGAAAACCAAAAAAATTTTAATGGGTAACCGAAATATGATTGAAAATGTTCAAACGTATCTGAGCTCAATTGTACAGTAATTATGTCAATTGCGATTATTTGAGCTCAGATACGATTGAACAGTTTTAATCATATCTCGGGTACCCATTAAGAATCTTGAAGTTTTCTGGGCTTAAGTAAAAGATAATATTTCAGGCTCGATATCGTATAATTGTGAGGTTTTCGAAAAAATTTCCCTAAGTCGTGTTAAAAGTTGACGTTGAGGTAGAAAATTTAAGAAAATCTTCACCGAAATATCGTGGTTCGAAGTCAGCAGTGATTTTTAATAGCGCTCACAAGAGTCGTGCGTAGAATTTCCGACTGTAGTGTATATGCTATCGCTCTTGAAATATTGGGATCTAGATTATACAGCTCATTACGAAAGTCTGTTACATGATCGCGAATATAATTTTTCTTTGTTATGGAGTCAAATCCAATATTTTCAGGCACAAAATGCTGATTTCAAGTCTGCCTGATGGTGGAAATCGCTAAACTGTGGGCTTGTCTACTGGAATATTGAAATATGACTTGCAAAAACTCGTCAGCCAAACCCTGTCGCAATTTGCATAAAAATGCTACAGGGCTATTTGCTACAATACGGAGCTGCAACAGAAACTCTTGCATTTTACTTCCTTGAATTGCAATTGGTCTGTTGATGACATTCAATCTAGGATGGAAAATACTCATAAGAATCATATTTTTCTCAAAGCGTTCTGCACAATATCTAAGACCACCTGGAATATAAACATTAGAGCGAATGAAAATATTAATTTTGCAATTGACTAGAAGATGATGAAAATTACTTTGGGCGTTGCAAATAAAACATGTTTCTCTTCGGGTTTGCGAGAAAACATTTAATCTTACGCTATTAGGATTATTCTGATCGCTATTAGGTTACCACTATTAGGTAGGCTATTAGGTTATTTTGGTCTCAGCAGTTACTTCAGATGAATGAATGAAATTGCAATGTCTCTTTTTACTGCATTCAGCTACCCATGAACATGTAACATTAGTTGTGGCGCAAAGCTCCTCAAACATATGTAACACGGAAGCTGGTTTCTGAAAGTGATTGTAAAATAATGAAAACAGTATTCAGCTCAAATATTCCTAAGGTAATTCACTTGGTCCTTGTTCACAAAGAAAGCAATAAGGCAAGCTTGCACTAAATACAACTACAACTTCACACCTGAGCAATCTTTCACCAACCTGTCCTAACTTTTACCGACCGAGAGAAATCAAAATTATGGTTTTGGTAAGGGGGTAGAGCGGCGGAAAGCAATGTGGGTCTAGACGTGTCGATGGGGGACAGGGTGAGCTGGACGATGGAAGCGATAGAGAAGTATCAGGAGCAGTTAGAGAAGGATGAAAAGGAAGGTGAAGAGGAAGTACAAGAAGTGGAAATAGGGAGCTGTGAAAAGGAAGCAGTACGTAGAAAAGAAGAAGCGGTTTAGATTAAAGTGTATGAAGAAAGAACAGGGAAAGGAGAAAGATCTGGAAGAGGAGTTGGGAAGTGTAAGACAGAGGGGGACGTGCGGAAGATGGTAAATAGGTATGGGAAGCGCAGAGTGGGGATAAGCGAGAAAATAGGCAGTGAGGGGAGTTTTTTTAAGAATCATTTCAGGACTCACATTTAAAGAAGAGAGATGATGGTAGTACAAGAATGAGGAAGAGTTAGAGAGAGGCTGAAGAAGGCAGTGAAAAAAGTATGGAGGGGACAGAGATGGGCAGGAGGATGGAGAGAGGGGTTATCGACAACTTCTACGTCCTGCAACACGTGGTGGATAGAGAATTAGCGAAGAAGTGGTTAATAGTGTACGCGTATTTTGTGGATCTCAAAGACGCGTTTCCTTCGGTGGGTAGGTGAATTTTTCTGGAGGCGATGGATGAGAGGGACTTGGAGAGAGGCCTGATCTAGAGGGAAAGGGTAGTAACAGCTGAAAAGAGGAAAGAAAATGTAAGAGGAGGAGAGGGGATTTCAGAGGGATTATGGATGGATAGGGAGTTAAGGCAAGAGTGTCCACTTAGCGCAACGCTTTTTGCGATTTTAATTACGGATATGGAAAGTAAGCTGGAGGCTGAAGTGTTAGGAGAAGTCAGGGCAGAAGGCGAAAAAGGCGAAGGTTATCGTGTTTAGAAAAGGAGGCGGAAGGGATAATGGAGGGGAGTGGAAGTGAAAGAGAAAGGAGGTATAGGAGGTAAAAGACTTTGTGTACCTGGGCTTCTTGTTTCGTAGAAATGGGGGAGTGGATAGTCACATAAAACGGAGAGTGATGAGGGAAAATGTGGTAATGAGGTAGGTGTGGGGGTTGTGAAAGAAGTTATTTGCAAATGATTTTTGAAGAAGAATGAACTTTTTTGGCTACGTAGTGATGAGTAAGCTATTGTATAGAGTAGAGGTCTGAGGTAGAAGGAAAGTGAGGAGGTAAATAGGACACAGGAGAAGTATGCAAAGTGGTTACTGTGGGCGGTAAGGAATGCGCCTAATTATATTGTCAGGAGGGAGACGGGGAGAATGAGTTTAGGGATTCTAACGGGGAGTTATCCGTGTAAACATGATGAGAAGTGGGGGGAATTAAGCTGGTCAGGTAGTTTTGGTGGGAGAAGGATAAAAGGAGAGGGGATAGGAATATGGAGGTTGAAAAGAAAATGTATTTCAGAACGAATGGACTGCAGATGGAAGAAGTGAGAAGGTTGCAAGAGGAGGAAAGGAAGGTATATGACATGGTTAAGAAAAACGGCATGGAGAAAGATAGAAAGCAGAGATTAGGAGGAGAGATTAAGAGAGTCAAGGTTCAACGGGAACTATGGGTGGATTATGCCAAGGGAAACAGCGTAATATTTGTGTGAGAAAGGAGAGAAAGGAAGTCAGGAGCTTATAGCGAGGATGAGATGTGGGTGTATGGAGGGTTTTAATAGGTTCTGGCTTTCTAGGGAGAAGAGGATGTGCGAACTATGCGGGAAGGGGGATGCAAAAGTGGAGCACTGGTTGGAGGAGTGTCTGGAGGTGGAAAGAAGTTGGATATGTATGGAGGTATTGATGCATGAAAGGGGGTCAAACGAGCAGTAGCATGGGTAAAGGGGGTGTTCAGTAAGATGGAGAAGAAAATAAAGAAGGAGTTAGAGGAATGGAGAAGGAAAGATTGTAACTAGGAGAGGAAGTAGAAATAAGTTAACTGTAAATATTGTAAATAGTAGATAAATATTAGATATCAGCCGCGGAGGCAGAGTTTGACAATGCGAGGTAAAGCGAGAAAATAGGAACATGCGTACGAGGCGTGGCAAAGCAAGGAAGGCAAGGCGATAAGAGCGAGCGGTATTAGAGATAAGGTTCGGACGGATGTTAATTTTTAAGAATTAGTTTTCAACAAAATTCTGTACA
>CAKNWU010053184.1:0-12966 GCA_932072015.1 Andricus quercustozae
TGCCTTGGCATATTTTTGGCACGCGGGAATGGCTTTAAGGTTACGAACCAGTGATAGTTTCGCACCTCCGAGAGCACCTATCACAAGGTCTGGCCACCGCCTCGGTGCAGGCTTATTGCAACTTCCAGCTGAACCATGGCCTCCATCCGAGAGAGGTCTATTATGGGTGGCACTGCGCGATACTGGTGACGTAATCGCATAATTCGTTGCATTGGGGAGTTAGCCCTATGAAACGTGGATGACTGGAAGAATCGGAGCTCTCGGTAGTATCGCGCAGTGCCATCTACAATAGGCCTCTCTCGATTGGAGGCCTTGGTTCAGTTGGGAGTGGCGATAGGACCGAAAAAACGCGAGAATATCGTTTTAAATGGTCGGACCAATTCAGGAGGGACATCCTTACCTGTTGGCAAGGAAGCTCAACGGCGCGAAGAGAATACATGCTGAAGTTATATGAACGTTGGGTCAATATGCACCCGAAATATGCTTATTCAAAGCCTTAGCATTCTAGAGATCAGGTATCCTTTTTACGCCGAAAGGGATATGAAGGTCTTATTCAAGAAGAAGCACTACATTCTCCAGTGAAAATACCACCCTTTCCATCAAGTTCTTTGTCAGGATGGACAAATTAGCTGAAGCTAATACTGCTCTCCACGATTTACTCGCCGAAGATGTTAATCTCTGGACTCTGTACTGTGTAGTTTACGAGAAGGCGGTCTACCTACTTAGCGACTATAGAAGTAATAATACTTCAGTACGTAAAAAGGAGTGACGCCATGCGTCAAATGTTCAGTGCTTGATTAGCTACATAACATCAAATAAAAAATTCACTCCAAAAGTTACGGCACTGGTTTGAAACTTAAGTAAAGCAAATCACATACTTATCCTTCCCGTCTGTTCAATAAAACGTCATGTGCCGTTGAAAATTCGCCTAGTCGAGAAGCGATTCCAGTCTTCTGGAATCAAGTGCATGGAGATACTTATCAGCTAAATGAAGTCGCTTAAATTATATTACTCTGTCATAAATTTTACCAAACGCAATGTTGCAATGTCTAGAGGAGGAGTATCCACCAAATACTGCAGAAGAAGTGAAGAAAGTTATCGCGAGAACTAAGAACTTTTCAGCTTCAGGGCCAGATAAAATCAACAACTTTTGGCAAAAGAAGTTCACTCCTATGTAACAACATCTGGCCCGTATATTTAATAGTTTCTCAAACGGAAAACAACCCATCCCGCAGTGGTTAATGGAAGGACGCACGGTACTGATCGTTAAGACCGCAGGTTTATAAAGTCCAAAGAACTATAGGCCCATAGCTTGTATGAACACCAGCTACAAGCTACTCACGGGCATCCTGAAAGAGAGGATATTAAAGTATGGAGTGCAATAGTGGAACAACGTGGATGCAAGGGAGGGCTGATAGGTTGCAGAGAGAACATGTTAATAAACAGGTTTAATACCCAGGACTCGATCCGGTATCGACGCTATCTGGCCATGACTTGGTTTGACTAACGTAAAGCATTCGATAAGAGCTGGTTATCAAGCTCCTTGAGTGTCTGGAAGTGCATCCAAGAACAGTGAGACGCATGAAAGAGTTTGTGCTATTGCGGCGGATAAGATTTGTCGTAAAATCTGACAAGAGACAGGTAACTACAGGCTATGTTACTTACAAGAGGGGGTTCTTCCAAGGAGATTCCCTCAGTGCGATACTTTTCTGCTTCACCCTCTTGTCTTTATCTGTTGTCCTCCGAGACACAACATATATACAGGGTGTGCTAGACTCAAGTGTCTGGACTTATATGGCTGTATAAAAATAAAAATAATAAATCGAAAATTCCTTTTTCAAAAATCAGTTGAAGTTTTAGTTTTTGAGATATAAAATATTTCGGCTGGACCAATCAGGAGCGCGGTATAAACAGACGTGCGTCTGTGATCGGGAGTCCAACGAGGTGTAGTGACCGCTGTTCTCCCGTCGCTAATCCCACCTCGGCACTTGCTTCAATAACACTGCGTTAGACTCCCGCTCACGCACTTAACACAAGTGTGCCTGCATCACAGTGGTATGTGATGAAGTGGTCCACCAGGAAAAAAATGTTGGTAAAAATTGTAAATTTCATTGGATTCAAATCAAAATTCAATTTTCAATTCAAAATTCTAAACGGTGGAATGAATATAATCTGAAAATTTCAGACAATTTTGCTGTTGCCTACATAATTAAATAATGTTTTAATTTTTCCCGGTATCTTAGAATATTAATGTAGTGAAAGCCTTTTCCGGGGTTTTGACGTTTTTATTTAAAAATTGCCGATATTTTGAAAAATATTGTTAAAAAAGTTTTGACTAAAAATAGAGTTAAAGTCATACAATTAAGTATATACATTGCTCTTACCTTATTATTAGTTAACGAAAATTAATAAAGTTTCTTAGAAGATCGTAAATATTTGTCAGTTTGGAAAAATCTGAAATTTTAAAATTGGATCGTCATAACCATAAAGTTGGTAAAATATTTGTCTCGTCTAAAAGTAAAACAGAGTTATGTGAATACGGCTTATTAAAAAACATATATTTTAGCGTATCTATACTTACACTAAATAAATCCTAGAGCAAATTATTATGCATTCCACATTTTTTTTAAAGTTAGTGGTGTAATATATACGTCTTAAGCCCGGGAAATTCAAATTTTTGGAATGTATATTTGTATAATTTCTAATAGTAAACGTTTATCAAGATTAGGCTCCAATTCTAAAATTTCAACGTTATTTATATCAAAGTCGAAGTTATGTGCAAAGTCCTAAGCATGTTTAGCTATGGCTGTGTTTGTTTCGTTGTTTTCAATAGATCTTTCGTGTTACCTATTCCTTGTGAGCAGAGGTCTGCTGGTTTGACCATTGTATGTTTTTTTACAATGCTTACATATATTTTTATAAACGCAGTTACATTTGTTTTCTTTTTCAATTTTATCGTTAGTACCACGAAGTACTACAAGGTGACCGCACGCCTGTGGCGTAGATGGTGAATATCAGCCCACAACCGCGATCGCCTGTCCTTGGATTTTTATTTCTTCCCAGATGATAGCGCCTCAAGTGGCAAATTGAGGCATTACGATTCCTGTAGTAGCAGATGACAATTTAGTTACAAATTTTCTCTGAAGAGGCGCTCTCATCTGGGAAGATATCTCGCTATGGAGAAAATCGGAGGACATGCGATCGCGAAATGGCGCCAGGTGAAATACATGGCGTGCGGTCTCCTTGTAGTACTTCGTGGTTAGTACTTCTAAGTAAGGTTTTTCTTAAATTATTGTTGATTGCAAAAACTAATTGAAGAATACTTTTTTTTAAACTTCTGAAAAAACATTCGTCTAAGTTTCGAATGTATGGTAATACAACCATTTTTTAAAGTTGTTATCTTCAGGTTGCGTGGATATAGTTAAAAAAAATTATGTGTTTGTATCTTACGGCGATTTTAGTTTTTAACAAATCAGATGGATAGCCATTTTTTCCAGTGTTTTCTGCACAAGATCTAAGTTCTCTTTGTGAAATCTAACATCAGCCAGTTTTACCATTTTAATTTCATACAAATTCGCAGCCATGTCGCTATAATTTAAGATACCACAAGGCTCTGCCACTTGCTTTTTTAAAAAATGTAGAATATATAATAATTTGCTTCAGGATTTATCTCCTGTAAGTATAGATACGCAAAAAAATATACGTTTTCTTCATAAGCGATCTTCTAAGAACCTTTATTAATTCTCGGAAACTAATAATAAGGTAAGAACAATGTATATACATAATTGTATTACTTTAACTCTACTTTTAGTCAACACTTTTTTAACAAAATTGTTCAAAATCTCTCTCTCTCTCTCTCTCTCTCTCTCTCTCTCTCTTACATAAAGCATTAATAGTAAATTAAGGAATAAATAATAAGATGTCAATGATTTCAAAATATTGTAAAAGAATTCCGAAAAATGTCAAAAATTTGCATAGATTTCAAAGATTTTACAAAGATTTCAAAAGTTGTCAAAATATTGCACAGTTTAAAAATAAATTTCTTATTAACTTTATATTAACTTTATCGTGAAATCGCGTTCTCGATCTCTCTCTCTCTCTCGCTTGCACACTCGCTTTCGATCAATCGCTCACTCGTTCGCTAACACATCCCAAATTGCGCTTGCGTCAAAAATAGAAATGAGGCTCTAGATATAAGACTTTATGTAAATAGATGTAAATAACTGTAAATAGTAAGGATAAGATTTTGTAATATAAAATATGTAGACGGAAGGATTGGAAGAAATGGAAGTCATATAAACCCTCAGGGGACACATTATGAATAAAGAAGAAGTATGCCGAGAACGAATATGGAAGATTTTAAGAGAATTTTTTAATTTTTCAGGATTAAAAAAAATTGCAGGAAAACTGAATTATTTCAAAAGTTATTTAGAAGTTTAAGATGTTTTGAAAAGATTCGAAAATAATTTTAATCTTGAGAAAATTAAAAAAAATTTCAAACAAAACGTAGAGTTTTTTCAAAAAAAGATTCCTTGGGAAATTTCAATTAATGTTTTTTTTTTATTTCAAAAAATGAATTTTAAGACAAAATTAAAAAGATTTCAATATATTTTAAATGATTTCCTAAAATTGCAAAGAAGAATGTACAAGATTTGAAAACAAAAAAGTTCAATTTTGCAAGATTACAAAATATTGGAAACAATTTGCGTAAGTTTAAGAGATACTTGGAAGTGTTGTAAAGATTCAAAAATAATTTAAAACTTCTAAAGATTTCAATGAATTTAAAAGGTAATATAATTTTTTAAGATTTCGAACAAAACATTGAGATCTAAAACATTAATTATTGATTAATTATTGAAAAATTATTTTAAAAATCCAGTATAAAAATGGTTTATTTTAATAGTAAGTTAATTTGACAATAACTATGTTATAAACCACCATCGTATTCTAAAAGTCTGAAGCAATTGTAATCTGCAGTACAAGTCCGATAACACTATGTATTTCAGATCAATAAGTTTGCCAAAATTAAATTAAGACGTATTGCAATATAGGTATGTATGCTTAATATATGTATGTTTAATCTATAAATCATTGATATATGAAGCACTGTTTCTGTTTTTTTCAAAGGGGCCTCTTAAAAAAATGTTGCGGGGGCCTCCGTTTTCTAGTTACGTCACTGGTTGCTGCGCCATAAGTGTACAATCTCCTTAAAACGTTATCACGCACGGCACGCACACGAATTGGGGTTCTCCCACTACGTGTGCTATTGTGCTTATGATTTGTGCATCATTCTTACGCATGCGCGTACCTAATATCGTGCTACTAGGGGGGGGGGGGGGCATCCGATAAGTCCGCAAATCCTGGAATTTTCCGCCCCTACAGCCCCAAAATGAGAAACTTATTGGACTTCTATTGTAATTGTATTCATTTTTACTCGACACCATGAATTACAAAAATGAGTTTTTGTTTAAGTATAATAAGATGTCACAATATATAAAATTATGCATAGGAATACCTTATGTTAAATGCGCTTTACTTGTGCTTCTAGCAAGATGAGATTTGATATTTACAATCGGGAATTTGGTGAGCGAAAATTCGTAGGCACCCTGTTTGACAGCTTGATTTTTTGCAATAAAATAAACAAGCATACCGTGCTGCAGAACGGCCTGCTTTTGTTTATGTTATTCCTAAAAGTAAAAATTTGAAAATCTACCAAAATAGGCTTGATTTCATATACAGAACAACTTAAACCTGATTCTTCACACGGACTCACCGAAGCTTGATTCCATATTGTATAGAGCAGTCGACATGGTATACCTGGGGAATTACAAGATTTACAAGGGATCGCATAGATTACGTCGGATTTCATAAGATTTCAGGTGATTACACAAGATTACCAGATATTACACGAGATTACATAATATTGCGTGGGATTACATGGAAGAGTGAATATCAGATTACAACAGTGGTTAACCCTCACGAAATTTCTGGAAGAAGCACTTTGAGTCCAAAAGATCTAAATTTTTACGTTCTATTCGCAGTTGTACTACATATTTTACGTTTCTTGTTGGAAAAGTTACGTTCAGTTTAGTTTATTATATACATATAGCATTATATCAATGGCACATAAAATAGGACGAGTGCCCACTTTCAAGGGGGATGATGACCATCAGTGACAATTTTCTAGTTCCTTTCATAAAATACCTAATCTACTTACTTCGATTTTAAAACGGGTAATGTTCCAAACATAACCCAAAGACACGAATCTTTGTATGCGTTAATCATTTAAATAAGTAAATTATCTACGGAATTTGTTGAGTTCATATCTAAAATCTCCACCAACGATTTATCATTTTTTATAGTTTAGAGTCTAATACCATTGTACATCGAACATTCCCTGATAAAATGCTCTAACGTATCCATTTTTCGCAAGTTGCACATATGACAAAAACTTTCGCAATCATGTAAATATGTTTGTCCACACACTCATATTCCAATATATATATATATATATATATATATATATTACAGAAAACTCTCATATTTCCGCGTCTTTGAAACATAAAGATTCTTTATTTTCAAGCCTCGAGGGGCCCCCACCTATACCGCGCGTGGGCAGGTTCTTTTTATCAAGCGACGTTCATTGGCTGATCCGGCCTTGCATCGATGCGCCGCCTGAAAGCAACTTTTTCAACTACGCATGTACCGAAAAAGCGCGGGTCGATTTGAAATCAATAAGTACTATCAAAAATAATATACAGATCAATACACCCGACATTCCTAGAACTGCTGTTTCTCCACGCAGTTTCTCAGCTCAAGGGACGAGAGACGGTTGCAACTCTCGTATGAAAAACACCAGCAGCGTAGGAACAAAGACACAGTTAATCCCATGAGGAGGTTGCGCGATATTGTGTATTCCAATTGGAAACGTTTCAGACGGCCCCGATTTGCGCAGTTGAAAATGTCGCGGTCCGTTGGCCAGTGTTTTTGTTGACGAATGACGTGAAAAATGTAAAATTTCCTGAAAATAGTACAATTTTCCAACTAAAAATCAATATAATAGAATCAAAAAGCGACTCAAATATTTCGCGGCAATGCTAGGCTATAGTGGAAGTGTCAGCCGTCAGCAAGTTAGCATATTATAGGACTGCAACTGCACAAGAGCTTTTGGAGAAAATTTTTAAAGGTAAAGTGGTAATGGTAAGTGATAAGGTCTGAATAGTAATATTTCTCAAGTGTAAAATTTTTTTTCTCAGTCATGTCCTATTATTTTCTCGAGTGGCGACCTTTCAGTGTCACGAAATACAAGCAACTTTCTGAACTTTGAGGTTACTACTTGAGGTACCACTAACCTAAAATTTGGGATATTTTATTTTATTTAGTGAAACTGAAAGGTCAATCGGCAAAAGAATGGAACATGACTGAGAAAATACATTCTTCAGGAATAATACTCTTTGTACATTTATGACTTTTACGTTGAGAATATTTTCTCGAAAAAGTTTGCGTGCTGTCAAAACATTCGAGTTCTCAATTTAAACCAACAAGGGCGCTCTTCGGACTTCTTGTTTTTGATTGGTCAGCCACTGACGCGAGGGAGAGTGTACAGGGACTAATTTCAGCTGCATGTAATAAAGTCCTTGAGATAACCAAGTTAAAAAGATGGTTTGCCGCTATCAATGATCTTCGTTTTGCTTTATAAAGAGTTTCTCGAGACAAACCTGTCGCTATATTAGCTTTAGATTTTCGATCTTTTACATTCTCGCTATGCACCACTGTAGTTTGAACATTTTTCCCTAGGTAGCAGTATGATTTTACTTGTTCCACCGACATTATGGCGCGCTTTGGCAGGGGGAAGTCAACATTGGCTTTGACCTTGGACTTGAAAGGGGCTCTCAATGCAGTCCTCCTAGGAGAGCTTATGAGAGAGCTGAAGGACCTTGCGGTCCCGGGAAGGATCCTTAACTTTGTTTCGTTCCTCGTCACAAAAAAGTACCTGATATTTACGATGCATGGCACTGACGCTAGAGTCTTGGGGATGGGTGTTCCTCAGGGGGGGGGGGGGGGTCCACCCACTTTTGTTCAGCCTGGTGATGAAACCACTGAGAGAGTGTTTTCTGGCTGGGGTTAGGGTTTCAGTATATGCCGATGACGTTTTTCTTCACGTGACCTCCGATACGATCCAAGATGCCCTGGCTCTGCTACTTCGCGCAGTTGAATCACTTTCGCCATGAGTTTGAGGAGGGTGTGCCTTTCAGTCTACATCCCAAAATTCCAGTTGTGTGTTTTCTCAAGGTCCATAGGTAGGTTCGAAGACGTGGTCTTCGAGGGAGTGGGAATTAAGAATCAATCTTCTCTCAAATACCTGGGTGTTTGGCTCGACAGACGCATGACATTGACGATTCACATTTAAAACATAGCAGCAAAGGGTTCAAGAGCTGTCAAATCATGCGGGTTATTTCCAGAGTCACCTGGGGAGCCTCTCCTACCCTTCTGCTCACAGTACATTAAGGCCTGTCTGGAATGGGGTGCTCCCCTTTTCCTGGGGGCGAGTGAGTCAGCCTTGAAAATGTTTGATCGGGTCCAGTATGCTTCGATGAGATTGGCACTCGGGTGTATGAGTTTGACGGAATTATGCTGACCCTATGGAAGGATTAATGGCTCGAGAGCTGATTACTTTAGTCACGTTTCGGTCAAGATGCCAATACCATGGTTTTGAGGTTACAGGCTCCCAAGACATTACCTCACACATCTTATACATCAGTGTCGTTTGCTCGCACAAGGCCGGCCCAGGTTGCTCAGGTATATTAACCGAGCTTCCCCGGGTCTGCCTTAGGACCTTTTAAATATTAAGAATTCAATTTTTAATCCCACTGTAAAATCGGTGGGTAACCTAAGTCGTTTAGGGGGGGGGGGGTGAAAGACTCATATTGTGACTTCGACCGAGGTAATGTCCTACATGGGCGGTGCCTCCCCTCCCTTCCATTTCTTCGGCTTTGAACTGGAGGAGACGGACTGCTACTGGGATATCTTTGTGGTCTGGTCGACACAACCTGAATATTATTTGATGTATTTGGGCAGGACTTGAATCACGACGCTCGAACATTAAAGAAGAATTTGGACAGAAGATCAGGCGGAGCTTATTGGATTTACCTGGAGGATACATTGGAATATTTGATATTGACGAATTTCAACATATTAGTAACTTCTATAATATTTAAAATTCTCATTACCTTGTTAATAAAAACAATGATACCTCCACTCGCTCTTCCAACACTGTGATCCCTATCTGCTGGGCTCTAAATTGTCTGATAGTTCTTGAGGAATGCTGGATTCGCTTCTAATATTGATGACAGTCATGTTTTCGTGACTCCGATTATGTCGTAGGTTAATAGAAATTTGTCTTGATTTTTGTCCAGGTCGTATACGTTTTTGATACCACTTGTATTCCAGAAGATAAGTTTAAGTTTTTGTGTTTTTGCCCTTGTGGGGTGACGTTTTCGAAGTGTTTCTGGTTTTACCTCGAAATGTATCAAGCACTTCCTTCTCGCCTACCGATTTTTGTGAGATAAATTGATCCATACTTCTTCTCATGTTGTCGTCTTTTCTTTTGTAGTACTTCCTTTTTGGCTTTATAGTATTCCCATTCTTCATCTCTTGTTTGTTAATAGCATCTGCCTTTGTCATCTCCTCAATGTCATCGCTGCTTCTATCTCGCTTCTTTAAAGCCTTTGCTGTCTGTAGAAAACTAATAACCTCGTCAACGTCGCAAGATCTTCCTTCTATTAGTAGGAAGTCATCTCTGAATTGCGTCTCTATATCCAATTTTCTCAATTCCCTGAAGACTGGTACCAGTTGTTTCCTTTTTTTCCTGTGTGTTCTTGTCATAATCATTAAGGATCAAAATCCTGGTCTCTTTCAATTTGCGGGCCCCCCCCCCCGTAATTTCTTGAGAAGTGAAGTGAACGAAAGAAGAATAGATGGATTCGGATTTGCTGACTCCCCCTTTAAGACCTTGGCGTATTTTATATCAGCGATGGTGATGTTAACACTTCGAGTGTTTCTTTGATAAAAAAAGTGATCATGTGATTGATTAACATGCGGGGATGAGCAGGAGCATCAAATTCGAAGAAAACCATGTTGTACCTTTTAGCTATGCTCTCGTTATTAATCTGTACATCCTGGATTTCCTGGAGTTATTTTTAAAAATTATGTTTTCTTGTTTGAGTTCTTCAATCCCCCCCGAATATTTCTCTAGTTCATCTTTTATGGGTTTTGCTTCCTGTTTCACAACTTCTTTAACTTTATCCCCGATGCATTTTAGAATTGAGTTTTTCTAGGAATCTAGAATTCCTTCGAATTGTAAAACTAACATTTTTTCGATTTTTGTGTTTTTGTCTACGCTATCCTCCACCTTTTCTGGATAAATTCATCTTTTTCGATTCACTTGCTTTTGCTCTCAAATCCTTGATGTCGCTGACAGAATTTTCACTTGGTTTACTCCTTAGGGGAAGCTCCACGCCGAAAAAAACACTTTTACAGGCCTAACCTATATTAACTACAATACGAATAAACAAGAAATACTTCTTCACTTAGAGAATGCGATGATAATGCACTAATATATTTCCACGATAGCTCTTACTCTTATTATTATGCCATTAAGTCAGATCTCTTTCGGTGTAGGTGTGACTCAATCGGTTCTAGCTTCGTCATACTGCCGGGATCAAGGAAGTCATATGAGAAAAGTGAAAAAGGGAAATGTACGAGGAGTTATAAGGGGTGGGGTGGAAGGGGGGGGGTATCTATTTTTAGATTAATTTAGAATTCTCGTTTTGCTTATTCAAATAACATGTTCGTTCCGAAACATTCCGATCCCAGACGAAGAGCTTCATAAAGTCATCATGTGTCATAGTTCACAATAAAATACGCAAAATTAGTTATAATCATATAGTAAGATCCATACTCTTCACTCTAATCATATCCATCGAGTTAAGCTCTCCACGCGGGTCCATTAGTATCTAGGGTCTTTCGTTTCAGGCGTCTTTCACTCGTTAACACTCTTCATCACACATTTTTTATAAAATATTTTTCTCCACACTTTCCTATCCTGGTATAAAACTTTAGCTTTCTTTTCGTCCATGCATTTTCTCATGCAAGCTCTTGTGTTTCCATGGCTTTTTATATCTTTTCGACTCAGGGTCTAATTCACATATTCCTACCATTCTTTCCTCGGTCTGCTTCTGGGTACGCGACCATTTACCTAAATATACATGTTTTATCAGTCCTTCTTCTTTCATTCTCTCAACATGTCCAAATCATCGCAACAAATTTCATTCACTCTCCTCAAACAGTATTTCCTCTACATCACATTCTTTGCAAATCCTCTCATTACTAACTTTGTCCATTATTGTTTTACCGCATACACTGTGCAGGAATTGCATGCCGACCGCGTTAATGTTACTCTTGCAAGTACAGAATTATATAGTGCAATGACAGCTTTAATTCATATATTTTTACTCCTACTAATGGCTCCAGCACTGCCGATAACCTTTCAACCCTCGTTTATACGCCTGGCTATCTCTCCATCTATCTTTCCGTCAGTAGTAAATAAACTTCCAAGATATACGTATTTATCAACTTGTTCTATTCTCTCATCGTCTAAGGCAATGTTGCATACTGTTTTTTCACCCTTTTCTTGAAATACCATAATTTTTGTTTTATTCACGTTAATTTTAAGGCTTATGTTTTTCATGGTTGTATTCAGTCTGATCGAAATTCTCTGCAGGCCTTCTCTTGCTAACACACCTTCACTTTCCCCGAGATCCACACCTTCTTCGTGGAAGAGGGCTATTCGTAGACACTCATGTAGGAATATAATAAACAGTCATTAGGACATGACACATCCTTGCCTGACACCATACCATCCATTGCCTACATACTCTTTCAGGTCTTCCCAAATCTTACTTCTATCCACCACATTGGATAGTGTCCACATTGGAGTTCCCAGATTTTTTCTGAATAAATTTAATTTCTTTTTTTTTCTGTTATTTTCATAATCCTATACTTTTATAAATTGAACTGAATATGATTTTTGAAGTTTTCATTGATACATAAAATTCATGGTGGGATCTAACAATTGAGCCGAAGTTGGAAGCAATATAACATAAGGTTTTGTTGGTAATTATGTTAGTAGATCTGTTGGCATTTCAAAATTTCGGTGACCTTATTTCCCATGACGTTGACAAATTTCTTGTTAATTTTCAACAAGTTGTTTTACGTCACTTCATAGTTGGTGGTCAGTATTTAATTTATCTAAAAACTTATATTTTCTACGAAAGGTGGTAAAAAATTCTTATATTTTCCAAAATGACGCCAAATGTATACAAGGTGAACATATTTTAAGGGCATATTACAATTCTTTGATTTTACTCATAACATGATCCTTCTTAAATTCGAAAGAGTACAAATTTGTAGGCATAGAATTTTTAAAGATTTTTATAACAGAATTTCTTGACTTATAAGTTTGCAAATTTTGTCCAGTCAATTAGATGTAAAATATAAACTTCTAAAAACATAAGCATGTAGATTTTACATGCAAAGTAGAATAATAAAGTAAATTTTAATCCAGATCGTACGTATCCTTCGATATTCTTCGCCGGGTTCTTTCCGATTACTTTGGCTTCGACGTTTTGTACGTGATGAACATAACGGACATCGACGATAAAATCATCAAGCGAGCGAGACAGAACTACTTGTATGAAAAATACGTGGCGGAAAATCACAGATTGGACGAGGTTCTTGCCGATGCAAAGTGCATGCTTTCAACAATTGAAAATACCATAGCCACTACAAACGACAATGATAAAAAGTCCATGTTTGAGAAGATGTTGATTCGAGTTCAGTCTTCCATTGAGAATCTCGAGAAGGCTGTCAAATCCAGTGATGAAGAAAAAATCAACGAATGTCAGA
>CAKNWU010053203.1:0-15099 GCA_932072015.1 Andricus quercustozae
TTTCTTTGTTTTTCGATGACAACTTTTTAAGTGTCAATTAAAAGGCTATATTATTGTAAAGAAACATATTGCGTAATGCATGAAAGTCAAAATTTTTTAAAATTCAAAATTTCGCCTTATGATATATTTGAAAACTCGTATTTTCTATGCTTTTCGCCCAAAGATCTTCAATTTTTTAAGAAAAGTCAATTTCACTCAATTGAAGTAGATCTCGAAATTTTCACTAAACTAAAAATGGCGCCTCATTACTTTCCGAAAATGTATTTCATATTTTGTTTAACTTTGTAAAAATTATGTAACTTTTTGAAAATAAAAATGAGGCGCCATTTTTACTTTAGTGCGACTTTCGAGATCTACTTCCAACCATACACTTTGTAACAATACAATTGATTTTTTTTTCAAAATTTGAAGTTCTTTGGACGAGAAACATAGAAAGACGAGTTTTTAAATATTTCATAAGGCGCCACCTTGAATTTTTTCAAAATTTAGAGTTTTCACTGTCATCACGTGCTTTCTAATAAATAAATCTGCCTCTTGTAAGAATTTTACGAGATTTTGTTATTAATTGAGGAAATAGTAATTTTTGTTCAAATTTAGGGGCCCGGCATTTTGTAAATTTTGCAAAAAATGTCGTGTAGATATATTTTTTCAACATAGTCTAAAGATCATAATTGTACAGAGCCAGAGGAAGTTAATATTAGCCGATTTCCCTCAAATTTTCTGGAGATCATTTTTTTGGCCCTCCCCACAAAATGGGGGGGGGGGCCGGGGGTTGACGCAAATTAAATTCGAAAAAAAATCCACCAAGAGCAAATAAGGAACACCCTAATAGGTACTATGTAATTATATAGGAATTATACAATTATATAGGTACTACAATGTGAAACAGAATGATTCCTATGACAAATACAAATGATTCTTTCGATAATTCCTTTCCTTTATGAAATAATAAATAAAAAGTCGTCTTTAATCTATGCTATGAATGTATTTGCCTCTAATTTGTAAAACAATTTTATGGATCTGTGACAGTTTAGAAAATCATATGGACTACAAATTTTCAATCTTTTGCATCGACCCTGAATAACTAGAGGGTTTTTTAGGATGCTTTATTGTTTAAGGCAATAAGAATAAAAAAATATTTGTTCACGAAGAAATGATAATAAATTACACTCATAATATTTTAATTTGCAAATTTTTTGTATGAGTAAGCATAACTAATTTGATTCCAAATACGGGGGTAAACGAGCTATAATTAGGAATAAGGTAAACACGCAAAGCTAGCAATTTGTACATATAGACAGGTTCTATTTACTCTGAGGTAAAAAGCGCATTCTTTAAGTGTTCTCTTATATAATTGAATCTGGAAGAGCTAACTTTATACTTGAAATGTTGAAAACTTGCTAAATACGTTTCATTTTCACTTGAAGTATTACCCTCTAATTCTCGAATACTTTTTCAAGTAGAAAATGAAGGTTACGGTGGGACGTGCGAGAATTTTGAGCAGAAATAGTAGAAATTTACTATATCGAAAGATTTAATAAATTTCATTAAAATTATTGTATAGCAGATTAGGTGGTTGGTGACTAAGAAGCTTAATACGAATTTTGTATAAAAACTAAAAATTTCAAGCAAGCTCTAGTTTTCAATTTAGGTTCAATTGTTAAATATTACACTGGAAAAATTATTAATTAAATACAAGGTAGAAAACAAAATTATTGATAAATTCCAGGATTTATTAACATATATGATTTTACTCTATACTAAAAAATTCCTAATTTACAATAATTCTATTACATAAAGTTAAAAGCTAGACTTAGTCGAGTTTTTGGTGTCTGTCCGAAATTTTGTTCTTTGAGTTTTTATACTCACATCCCCCAAATTGGTTCAAAACCAGATGTTTCAAACGATACTTTGAGCACCTTGTTATCGCTTATAACAATTTTCTCTTAGAACAATGCTAGAAAGTTTCGAAAATTGTTTGAATAATTACTTTTGTTAACTTTAATTAGCTGTTTCCTTACACTAACTGAAAAAGTTGAAAACAAATTGAACAATTTAGAAACATCGTGCCATTTTGAACATATGGGAATTTTTTTGGGCCCTGTATACAATAGGCTTATTGGGGTGAAATTTAACAAGTAATTTCCTTTTTGTATTCTATGGCTAATTGTGAAATGAATTGCTGAGGGACAACTTGACTCGCCTAATATTGATGATTCTGTCCAAAATTTGCCAACATTTCTTTTTCTCTGATGTGAAACAGAAAAGCCATCCGTATGTTTCTTCTGGAAATTGGGTTTCCGTTAAATTGGCCCAATTTGAAATATTTTGTAGAACTACAAAATATGTAACATTATAAGTCAAAGGTGTTCTCTTTCTGTCCTCCTTTGTTTTTCATTTGTACCCCTTACCTATCTCGCACCTGTTGACCTCTCTTTTCTACCATCCCTTCCTAGTGTGGACGAGGGGCCTGATAAAGAGAAGTAGAGAAGGGTTGGGCTGAAAAGAAAAGCGTAAGAAAATATAGAAATAAAGATAGGGCTGAGGAAAAGTGTAGAGAGGTAGGGAGCGTATTGAAAATAGAAGGGTAGGTTAGTGGAAGGGGGCAGTGAGCATAAGTGAAAGGCTAGCAAGAGGGGTTCATGGTGAAGGGTGAAAAAGGGAAGGCTGTGAGTGGAAATGAGGGCAGAAGTGAAATTTAATGATTTAAAAACCACTAAACTTCGGATAGAGAGAATTGGAGAAGTGTTGTGCTAAAAAGCAAAGGGTAAGAAAAATAGAAATAAAGATAGAGTTGGGGGAGTGTGTCAAGAGGTAGGGAGCATATTTAAAATATCAAGGAAAATAAAAGAGTACGATTAGTGGAAGGGGGTATTCAGAATAAGAGGAAGGGCAGTAAGGAGGTCTCGTGGTTAAGGCTGAAAAAAGGGTAGGCCTTAAGAGGAAATGAGGGCAGAAAAGAGAGGTCAAAGGGCGTGTGATGAGGGGTGGCGAGGAAGAAAAAGGAGAGAAAACACCTTTGACTGATAACATCATGCTCTTAATACTGGATTTTCTCAGTAGCTTGATTTCCTCGAGGGGTTTTATTGATATTTTTGACGTGATTTGCAAAAAATATATTTAAATCAGCAACAAAATCTCCATCTCAGAAAATAGGTAAAACGGTCTGAAATGAAATTTAAAGATTATTTAAAAACCACTAAACATCCGAAAAAAGTGTCGTTTACTGAAATTGCCCTGTAAGTGAATGATAAGACGTTCAGAACGAAACGTGGGTAAATTTTCTGGGCGGTGTATTAAACGTGGAGGCTTGAGGGACGATGAGGGTGAGAGTAAGCAGGGAGGGGGGGGGGGCCAGACCAGGAGTGGTTTTGTGTGAGGATGAAGGGTGGCAACAGGATGTGTGTCCCCATACACGTGCATCGCATCCCGTTTCTCTAGAGCGAGAGTAAACAGAATTTGCATGGAAACAGTGTGCCAGTGGGTCGCGCGCCGCGGGTATTTAGCGCTGGGGGAGCTGCCACTGTACAGTATGTTCTGGACTAAAGGTCTGGGACAGGATGGGGTCAGGAAAGGGGACAGCTCTTTTTAAACAGTAATGCAATTCGTCACCCCCATTTCGTCACGCTTAAACACTTCACGGGGCATTATACATGTAAACTCGGCGTTAACTCGCGATGAATGGTCGTTCACGTCTGACTGAGAATTTCTAGTGGACGTGTCTCGCTGTCCGCTATGCGACAACAAGACCTAAACACCATTTAGCACTATTTAAAAGTATAAACTTAACACGCTGAGTTTCTAATTATTCTCTCCAAACACACATTATTTTCTTTTTTTTCTCTAATAATAACGAATATTCATGAGTTTGAACCTGTATACAATTGCTTTCTCAAAAAGGAAGCGTTGTAACGATGAAAACTTTTTAACTCAATTTTTTGACATATGCTGACATAATTTAACCTCAGGAGTCTAAAAATGAGCTTTTGAAAAAATTTCCGCGTGTGCGTCACATTTACTCTTTTTATGATAACATGAAAACGAGTTGAACTAAGGTTATTAAATTTGGAGGGATTTATTATTACTATAAATATTATATTTAATAAAAAATTTGTATACGTATATTTTAATTAAGTATATCCTTTTTAAGCAACAAATTATGAAGTATTTCGGGCTTCAATCGTATGCAAAACTACGAATCTTGCCGACACGATTAAAACACGAAACACCTCCTTTTATTATAATGAATCATACAGAAAGCATTAAATTTATTAACAAATGATGTGGGTGATTCATTGAATATCGTGAGAATGACAAAAAAGAATTGTAAACATTCGAAATTTTGAAGAACTTTCATTACAGTGTTCGCAGTATTACCACACCCTGATAATCAATTTTTTTCAAACAAGGGCTGGTATTTAGTTGATTTAATTTTTGATAGAATGTTCATAGCTCAAGGTTGTGCTGAACTGAGTTAGAATGAAAGTTTCAAGTAAATGGGATTTTTTCATTGTTCATAATAATATGACATCCCACGAATATTTTAAGATGAAAACGAAAATAATCAGTTGAGCGCATTTTGAATAAAGTCGATTTTTGTATTTAATCACTAAGAAATGAAGAATTTTTCTTCATATTATATAGCAAATATTTAAGAACATTTTTTAAATAGATTGTTTTATTGAATGTGATTTTCTATTACCCCACATATATTTTGAGTTGAAAATGAAAATAATCAGTGGTGTATTTTTTGAAGAAACTCGATTTATGCACTTAATTACTAAGAAATGAAGAAATCGGAGGGGAGCTTTCTGAAAATATTAGGTTTGCGCCTTTAACTCTTATGAAATGACCAAATTTAAGTAAGACAAAATATTTTACTGTGATAGTGTAAAATTGTATTGTGCCTTAATTAAAAACACAAATTTAATTTTTTTTAAAACCACCTTCAGTTTTTTTATTTTTATCTTAAAATGTTCTAAGTGTTACATGTTCATCTTAAAATATTCGTAGGGTAACAGATCACCACGATAAAAAATATTTATTGAAAAAAGTTTTAACTAATATTTACCGTATAATTTTATGAAATTGCATAATTTCTTACCCAGGCGAAAAAATAATATGTAATTTATATATAGTGTGAAGTATTATATATAGTATTCATTTGTTTTATACAAAAAATGTATAAAATAAATTAATATTATATATAGTATTTTACACTATGTATAAACTATATATAATTTTTCCGCCTGGGTAGTAAGTAAATACAAAAATCGAGTTATTTCAAATACAACGCGACTGATTATTTTCATTTTCATCTTAAAATGTTCGTGGGATGCCATATTACCATCAACAATCGAAGAATCCTATTTACTTGTAACTTTCATTCAAACTTGGTTTAGCCCCACTGTGAGCTATCTCCATATAAAAATGTTCAACTTTAAACATTTCTGAATTATTCGTTCATGAGTAAATTTTTTAAATTAGGAATAAAGAAACATAAGTACTTCATTTTTTCAGTTTGACAAGATGAATCAATTGATGTATTTAGAAACATTCTATGACCAGATGAAGTTATGATAATATGGAATAATAAATAAATAAATTATAATAAATAAAAAAATAAATAAAATATAAATTATAAATAAATAAATTTCTGTAACGGTTGTAAGAGAAAATCTTTCGCAATTTAGGGTTATGAACAATAAACAATCAATAATAATAAGCAATGATAAATATTAAATGAATAAGAAAAAAGCGGATGCGAAGTCGTCTTTTCCATCTCCTCCTTTTACAATAAAAATCCTCTTTTTGATCCCATTAGACTCCCTTTGCAATCCAAAATCAACTTTGCATTCCTTTAGACATCTTTTATAATAAACAATCCTTCTTTCCATACTAAATATAAAATATAATCAATACAAAACAATCTTCTACCAGGAAGCACTGTACTCATGAAATTATCACAATTAAAGTTACAACATGTAATGAACGCGCCCAAATTACTTTCAAGCAGTTTTCTTAATTGTGCTTATTTTATGAGTACATTGCATTCTAAGTAACGGAAAACTGAGCATTGACTTTTGAAAAAGGTAGAAAAACATTTGCTAAAATAAATATAGTTAGAATCCATTTTTGAGAAAAGGTTTTGTAAGAGATTTATTAATGCAGCACGAAAAAATGCATAGTTCAAACAGGAGAATACTTAAAAATCTAATCAACAAAAATAAAATATATTTGAAAAATATAAGTGTTATTCTTGTAACAGCAAACTGTATTTCCAGTTTATAGATTTTCATATATTTCAATTAGCTATGTGACATCGTGCGTTTCAAATGTCATTCAAAATTGAAACGTCACGTGAAATTTTTGGTTAGTAAGGAAAACGGAGAAATGATATAAGTTGGCATCCAAGTTTTAGAAAAGAATAAACAATTTTAAAACTAGTTCTGGTAATAATTTCAATTTTAATAATTAGTTGTTTTTAATCTTTATGATTTTAATATAAACTATAAAATCTATTATAAATTTCCAACCTCTGTCAAAACGAGTTCTAATTAATTAGCTCTATATTCAGGGTTTCAACATTTTGATTTCTGCTATATATTATCTTGGTTTTAAGGATTTAAAAATGTTACTCATTATTAATAACAGCCAAAATAAATTTTGCTTCAAATCCTTACATATCTTAAGGATTTTGACGAAACAGGGAAAATAAGGTGATTTTTCACGAAAATAGGAGAATAAATTCTTTGAAATAAAATTAATTTATGGGTAGCATATTGAATTCAATATGAAACGCTAAAGATTTTAAGCCGAAATATATTGCATTTTCAACAAAATAGTTAAATTTTCAACCAAAAAAGATTAATTTTCTATCAAAAGAGATGGGAATTTTCAACGAGAGTTTCGATTTTTTAATTTAATAGTCTAATTTTCAACAACAAAAAATTAAGTTTAGACTGAACAGTTGCATTTAAAACCAAACAGCTGAACTTTTAAGCAAAAAAGGCGAATTGTTAACCAAGCAGTTGACTCTTCAGCCTCCAAAGACGAATTTTTAATCAAATCGTCGAATTTTGAAACAAAAATAAATTAACCTGAACCACAAATAGTTGCATTTTTAGCCAAACAGTCGAATATTAAATTTGAAAAAACGAATTCTTTAGAAGGCAGATGAATTTTCAACCAAGAAAGAAGAATTTTCAATCAAAAAAATATGACTTTTTAAAAAAATTTTTTTTACTATATAGTTGAATTTTCGACGTAGAGCGAAATGAATAAATTTTAAACAAAATACTCGAATTTTTAACCAAATAGTTGAGTCTTTAACCTAAAAAGATGAATCTTCAACCAAATTGCCGAATCTTTAAACACAAAAGGTCAAACTTGAACCAAAGATGGAAATAAGGGAAAGAGTTAAAAATAAAATCGATAATTTTCATTTTTTCAAGCACTTCAAATACTTTGCATGCAAATTTATAATTTCTATGTGTAATGTTAGACTTTGCGTTAATCCCCACGTAGTTTTTAAACGACCTCTAATTTTATTGCTGAAATGTATAATATTTGTATTGTAATTTATTATAAATAAAGCAGGATTATTTATTTACCTGAGATTGGAGTTTATCGAATTTCTAGAAACTACGAAAAGTTTACTGTAGATATAATCTTCTCGTTTTCGTGAGAGCAGGTTGCAAAAATGTCCTGAGTGCAGGCTTGCTATTAAGGAGAAAAAATGCAGCATCCGAAACTAGTAATAGTATTCGTCAGACTGTACACTACTTAAGCAGAGTGCAAAGTTGCAAGCTAGTTTGCCTGTTGAGGAGAAGGTAACGAACTTCCTTAACGAGGCTACCTACTCTGTCGACTTGATCTGATCGATAGCTTCGTGTACTTTCATCGTATCATGTAACCTTATCTGTCAGATATTTCGAAAACTTCATAATTCTAGAAAATCAGTCATTTTTAATCTATTTGCGGCCTAATGATTGAATAAATATAATTTTTCGTATTCAAGCATTTATTTTTATTAAATTCGAAGCTGTTATGAGCCTTTAAATAAATAATTGCATTTTCGTTTCTTTTTACGATTAAGTTACGTTTTGTATTATTTTTGTCAAACTTTAAACGTTGTTATTTTTATTTTATTTTTATAAAATTTTTAAACTGATCTAATTTTCCTTCCTGCTTTTCTATCATTTGTTATCCTTATTTTCAGTTCTTCTAATTCCATTCTTTGAAATAATAGTATTTCTTTTTATTGATTTTATCACTGATTATCCTACTCATCTTTTCAATAAAGAGGATCTCTTTCTCTTCACTATGTATACATTAACAATTTTTTATCTTTTTTCGGTTAAAAATAAACCGCGTGTAAGGAGAAATAAATCGGATAATATTTAGAGGCTGCTCGTCGCAAATTTGCCAGTTTTTATAGAAAAATGAATTTTTCTCGAAAACGCCAAACCATAACGCAAAATTATATTTGTGACCCGATTACGTAACATTTTTTATTACATGTATTTCTAAAAAAGCAAAGAGTAAGAAGAAGGTTGACATCACATGTGCGCAGAAGTAAACATTTTTTGTCTATCACTTAAAATTCGTCGGAAAATAAAAAAAAAAAAAGATCAAAATTAACAAAGTGGCGACATTTTGATTGAAAAAAGTTGATTTGAAAAAAACTCACTTATATTCTTTACCAATTATTTACAAATTTCGCCTTCTATAAGGAAGACATACTTTAAGTTTAGCGCAAGATATCCAAAAAGAGTGAGAGGCATTTTTTATAGAAATTATTAAAATGAGCTAATTTTTTGTAACGTTTTTTTTTTGTTTGTAACAGAAATGTGAAAATTCAATTTTTCGAAAAAAATTCCCCTTGCCACGAAAATGATAAAGCCCACATAAAACTCATAGATTCCTTCCTTATAGAAGGCCAAATTCAGCAAAAAATAGAAATGTAAATTTTTTTGTGATACTTGATTATATTAACTTTGTCCTTCGTGATGGATTTCCAAAGACATAACCTCTGATTTGAAATGGGTTCTATCCAAAGATATAATTTACAGGATACAGTGTTTAGTTACGTTCACTTTATTAAGAAGTTTTGAGTGTTTCTTAATTGTATCGAAAAAAAGTTTTAAACAGATGAATTTTCATGATTAACTATATTAAATAATTTCAATATTTGTATAACTAAAAAAAATATTAAACAAATATGCAGTGTTACATTAAAATATTGTTTTATTTATTTCTAGACAAAGCATAGCCGAAAATGTATTTTCAATTTATCAGTGGTTTCGTGATTATTACGTATTTTTAGTCTACTTTTCGAAAAAATTCAGCAATTTAGAATATAAATCTGAATTGGGAAGTGTGTGCTACAATTTAGTTCTAATCTGTTGATCTGCACAAATACTGAACAAAATTAATATTGACTCATCTTGAAACCTTTTTCGGTCTACCGCCACGACTATTGGAAACACGTAAAAATACGTTTTACGAAATTATTTCTAGCATCATTAAGCGGACCAATTATGCTACTCAAAAATATTTACTTTACATTTTTAAGACCTGTGTATAAAATAATAAAATTAAATATCACTATATATTATATTGATGTTATAAAAAGAATCAATCAGTGAAAAAGTGTAATAAAGCTTATATCTTGATTTTTTTGAAACTAAACTTTGTCTCCATGGCAGATTTGTTCTCTCTTATCGGAACGTCATAAGGGTGGAGGGAAAACTCGATTTAAGATCCGGTTTACGACGAGCCGATGTGAACGAACCCGAAAGTCGGATAGCCAGACGCAGTGCGTGCGTGAGAGACCCGGGGGTAGGCTGGGGTGTGGGAGGGTGATGGAGGTTGTAGACTAACCCCTATCCTCCCACTCTCTCTGGGCGAAGAGAGGATCTGGCAGGGGCGGAAAACGGGCCTGAGGAGGGGAAGGAAATTCGTCTGAGGGGGTGGGTTGCGTCTGGTGGCGCGACTTGACCCCGGTTGACCCGAGACTCCTCTTTCCTCTCCCTCCTCCCTCCACACATCACCTCATCCACCTACCAGCCACCCCTAACCCCTAACGCTCTCCGCGTCTTGCCATCCCTGCTGCCGTGGGTAATTATTGATGTGTCCGCCACTGCTGCCGCCAACGCCACCTCACCCCACCCGCCCACCGACTCTGTCGCCGTCACTACTACCATTGCCCTCGGCATCCTCCGCGACTACAAGAGTGCGTGTGCACGCACCCTCTAGCACAAGTCGAGCACGCACGCACCGACACCCTCCACTCAAATATACATGAGCCGAGTATTCTGGCTCTGAGAACGGTCTACCGAATTCACGAAATTTTATGCTCTTTATGGTAATTAGTGGTAATGAAAGACTTGAAGGTTTTTACTTTGTTCAGTAAGGTGAATTTTTGTTTTGACATTTTTTTTAGTTGATACTTAATCGATTTTTTCACCTGTGCTAACTTCTGCAGTTTAATCTATCTAACCGTTTGACATATTTTTGATGTATTTTGCAAGAATTTCGATATCATGAATAGTTTTTTAAATTTTACTTATTTAGTGCAAATAATAAAAATGCACAGATCACTGAAAAACGTCGATTCATCAATATATGCCGAATGCGGTATAGTTTTGAGTTGAAAAATGCTTGATACACAAAAACAAATGAAGGTGCAATGACAATTTGCAATGTTCAAAATGACATGCAACAAATTTCACACCAATGACTTTCTGTGATGACATAAATGGCAAACATTTTTTAACTACTCAAGATTTCGAAAATTCTTGCAACATTTATCGAGAATTTGTTACCACAGGCTTTGAAGTAAATCAGTTGGATAGATTAGGCTGCAAAGATTAGCAGCGGTGAAAAATGTAATTTTTTCATAATCATTCATCAATAGGGAAACCATCCTACAGTATAGATAGCAAAAAATTCAACAGCGTTTTAACTGCATCAGTTTCCAAAAATAAAGAAAGCTTATCGGTTTTAAATAAAGCTTACATATTCAAATGACTATTCTTACAGAAAAAATATCATGAAATTAATCAATTAGCTGTATTAAACATTTGTATTAGACTTGGTCAAGGGTACGATTTTGACACCTCTGTCCATCAATAGATAATTGTTTCTGGTACTGCTTCTGGGCATGGTAAAATACTCAATTCTCAATAATTATAATTTATCATTAGTATACTTACAATTACAATTAGTTTATTGAGTAAATAATAGTTTAAACCATGATTATTTTACAAAAATCACAAAAGTTTACATTATTGACAATTTGTTATCTCTGATATTCCGTGAAATTGGTATGATTGGTAGATGTTTAATCTTCATTTCATTTAACCTGACTTGCGATGACAAAAAAGTGCAGAATTTTTACATACCTTAATCCCAAAAATGATATTTTTTCCGAAAGACTCCTTAAAACACAACTAAATATTATATGATTTTTAATAAATGATAATTTACAGTATTTGCTTAGTTTATTATTTACAATAACTTAAATTTAAAAATGTCACGAATCAAAATAAACAAACAAACACAACTATTAACTTAAAACAACTGCAAGACATTCGCACAGCTGCCAATTTTAATTGCGACATTTTTCGTAATTTTGCGATTATCTACTGTTGGTTATCTACTGTTGGAAAATGAAATGTCCGATAAAAAGTCCTTCAATATTTATAAATATTAAAGAATGAACTCTTTGTATCAATAAATATTGTTCATTAAACTTCAAGCTTTGATTATAATGTATGAACATGCCATACAAACGTTTCATTAAGTTAAAAAGTATGAATGAAGAAGAGGCAAACATTTTTTTTCAGGTTAAAAATTAATTTTTTGCTCGCACACATTAATTAATTATAAAATTTCAATTAAACTTCGTCAAAACATACAGCATCCTTGCTGAAATGTTATACTAACAAAAGTAAAGAATTTTTTTTGTCAATTTTCCAGTTAATTAAGATTATCTACTGTAAATCATTATCTACTGTAGGTTGGTTTCCCTTAATGCATTTTTTATCCAAACTTTTTGCGCAATATTTCATCTAGAAATCTGTGGAAAAATGTTCTCCATATCAATTTTAGGAAAATACGATATTATTATTGATCTAAAACTTTAGTTAATCATATTTTATGTTACAAAATCAATTTTTTCACCGTTGATCACCTATGTCACCTAATCTATCTAACCGATTAATGCGGACTACAGTCTTCTCATATCAGTAAAATTTTGTCTAAATCGGTTGGACATATTAAGCTGCAGAGGTGAGCACAGAAGAAAATTTTAATTAAATATTTATTTAAATTTTATAAAATAAGTATCGGATAAGTTCGGTGAATCTAGCCAACCTTTCCATTTTTAATTTAAATTGGAGAATCCATTCAAAATATAAATTGAATAATGGTACCACTAAATTAAATTAAACAATAAATCAATTTAATTTATTTTATTAACTTTTAACGAAAATGATTTAAACAATTAACTTATGTTTTTTTAATGTAGTAAATTAGTAATTTAATGAAAATTCAAGTAATTGAGCGTACCTATCTTATTAAAAAAAAATATTTAAAAAACATGAAATCCCAGCAAAAACATCTGCGATAAACAAATCAGATAAGTATAACTTCATGAATTTTTTAAATCAAAGTTGGCCAAGTAATTTGAACAAAAATATTTATAAAAAAATATATCAGGATATTTTTTTAATAAAATACCCTATATAAATGTTTTAAATAAAATTTAAAAAGCCATTGCAGGCATTCTAAATCTTGGCTGGATTATATTATACCATATTATACTATGAATTGCAAAAAGCACATCTAAGACGATTTTTGAGAAAAAATAAACAAAATAAAATTTATCCTAATCTCATCCGGACTTAAATGAAATCAATTATGGGCATTACTTACTACTACAATCCCTCCAAATTTCGACATTTTTCATCGATACAAAGCTTTCTAAATAAGAAAGAAATAAGTACCGTTTTATTATTCACAGCATTTTCAAAATTTCTACAGTCAGTGTATTTCCTCTTGTGACAAAAGGAAGTTTCTGGACGTAAATGGAATTTCTCTCAAATTCAAGTTTAGGAGTATTTTCATTTATCTCAACAGGAATCCTTTTGCACCAAACTTTTTCTTCATGCAACTGACTTCACCTAATCTTGCAGTCAGATTATTCTGTTTGTGCAAAAAATATATGCACGTCGTTCAAAACAAAACAGGTAAGAGGATGATGCTTTTGTTTCAAGCCAACTTTTTCACTGAGTGGAGTATAGGATTTTTATTCCTGAAAGATCTTACTGAAATAAGGATATCGTTAAAAAAAATTAAATATGTTCTTGAACTTTTTCGGTACTTTAGACCTATTTCAGGAGAATGTTTTTGGAATATAAATCCTATGAGGACTTCTAACACTTCTGAAAAAAAAATAAGTGGGAGCTTTCTAGTACTTTTTGCATTAAAAGAATCCTGCTGAAACAGGTCGTATTTAAATATTTATTTGAAAATGTTGAAAGAATAAAAAAGGGATTTCAATACTTTTTCACCCTATTTGAACTTCTAAATATTTTCAAGAATAGATGGTACTTTAATACTGATTTATCTCATAATCGTTACTTCAGTGGACAATTATTTCTGGTCTTATTTGAATCCCACATACTCTATTTTCTACTCGGGTTTTATGTTTATTCTGTTACTATATCAATAATGTAATAATAACTGCAGCCCTGATCGTGGATTTTCTTGTAAGATATCAAATTTGTCAGTTGAAAGATTGATGACTCCTTGTGGATTAAGAAAGCTGGTTTTTTTTCGAAAGTTTTCTTGAGATGCGAAACGAAAGTTTGATGGCCGGAGGTTGCTGGGGTATAAGAATTTTATATTGCAATAAATTCTGTGACGGTCTTTGGGTGAT
This sequence comes from Andricus quercustozae, assembly GCA_932072015.1. Lineage (NCBI taxonomy): Eukaryota > Metazoa > Arthropoda > Insecta > Hymenoptera > Cynipidae > Andricus > Andricus quercustozae. The sequence goes on from CAKNWU010053203.1 coordinate 13,949, forward strand.
AAAAGAACCCCGTCTGTGGGTTATAGTTGACGACAGTCGAAATTGCGAACGACTTTGGCGACTTGTCTTTTACTGGTGTGCGGGCTCCCTTAGGCCGATGCGATGTTCGTCCACGCACAAAAGCCGAATATCCGTCTGGTCATCCAACTTTAGTCTGGGGGTGGTTTTCACCCCCGGGCCACCGGAGTTCGTTCACACTGATACTCGTCAGACGACGTGAACTTCAGGCACGATATATTCCAAATCATGGGTTGAAATTTACCTCCTGGGATAATAGATCATCCCTGTCAGGATTGCTACAAAATTCCAATTTTGAAATTCCCCGACTTTCCCTGACTTTTCCTATACCAATTTTCTCATTTTCCCTAACCGCTCTAAATTTTTTTTTTTAGATATAAAAAGAACCTTACAGTTAGATAATCAATATAATGCTAATGCAAAAAATTGTTATCCCTAAATTTATTTTAATCACGGTTAGAGACAACAGTCACATAGAATTTTATAAGGGTTTATTCACAAATTACGTAATACATGCGTTAAATACATAAATTTTGAACTAAATAGTTGAGTTTTCAACTCAAAAAGATCAATTCTGAACCAAAAATAAAATAATTAAATTTTCGGTTAAAACAATTAATTTTCAACAAAGAAAAAAGGAATTTTTAACAAAATAGTTAAATTTTCAACCAAAGTGACAAATCTTCGATCAATCAAACAAATTATCAATAAAAACTGTAATATTTGATATTTCCACGAAAAAATATTTTTATTTTCAATTAAAAACAATTGAATGAAACCAAAAAATACGAGTTTTCCACAAATGAGTTGAATCATTAACCAAAATAGATTAATTCTAAAAAATATAATTAAATTTTTATCCCAAAAAAGACGAGTTTTCAATAAAATGAATGAATTTTCAACTAAAATGGATAAATTTTCAAGCAAAACTGGAAAAGTTACATTTTTAGTTATAAGAATTAATTTTTAACTTAAAAAACGAATTTTTAACAAAATAGTTAAATTTTCAACAACAAAAAAGGAATTGTTCACTAAAATTATGAATCGTCAATAAATATTTAACAAACTAGTTGGATTTTTAATCCAAAAGATGAATTTTCTACCAAAAAAGCCTAATTCTCAACAAAAAACAT
>CAKNWU010053212.1:0-12565 GCA_932072015.1 Andricus quercustozae
CACCAACATATACACAAGAATTAAAGGGCACGGCAGACAAATTGAGAAGAACATTACATAGCTGAAACAGCGATACATAATTATAATCGTACACCTCATAAATACATAGATTTCAAAATTCCACTTCAGAAGTTTCCGGAGCAAACCACTTGTCATTAAAACAAAATTAGAAGATATGGTTGCGTAGCTTTTGTTAAAGTTCCAATAGTAAAAACAAAATTCGTAGACGGGAGTCATCGTCGCCCAGATGGTATAGTGGTTGTCTTATGTTTCAACACTGCAATCTTGGCAGCCACGCTGGCGCGGTTTTAATTCCCAAAGCAGGAAGCGAGACTGGATGTGTTCTTAGAAAGCTTCGCTTCTGTCCCTTGGTATACTACCCCAGAGATACCCTATAGTTAATAATTAACCCTATAGTACAGTCGCTAATGACCCTGGCCGTTGATGCGACTATAAACATTCAATTATTAAAAAAATAAATAAAATTCGCAGAAAGAGCAATTAAATCCGCTTTAGTAGGATGTACAGTAACAGAATACATTTTATGGTATCCAAGCACAGGAAAGTTTTTAGAATCAAGACATGTTATGTTTAATGAAAAAGCAATTTATGGAGATAGTTTTAGAAATTGCAAATCAAATGATAAATTGGAGAAACAAGAAAAAGAATCAGAAGTGAAAAACGAAAATTACCAGTTGAAAAGGTAAACTCTGGAGGGAGAAGAAGCATTTATGCTTAAAAAGTAGAATATATAGATGAATCGAGTGTAAACGAGAAATGGTTTGATTATACATATCATGGAAATTAATAGAGACCAAAAATTATGAGCGATGGAAGTATAGTAAATATTATATATTCAAAATGGGTTTTGAAGAGAAAAATAGAAGAAAATGGGCAAGTTAAATTTAAGGCTAGATTGGTAATTAGAGGTTCTAAAGATAGAAATGATTATGAATTAAAGGAAACTTATGCTCCAGTATCAGTTTTGGCCATTATAAATAAGATTTAGAAGCAAGAGAAATGGACCAGCCTATTTAAATGGTATTATATGTAGATGACATGTTGATAGCTAGTAATAATGTTAGAAAATTAGCGAAAATAAAAGAACAATTGGGGAAAGTTTTTAAGATGAAAGATCTGGGAGAACCAAAGAATTTTCTAGGTATGAAAATATCAGAGAGATAGGAAAGGTAGAGTAATGAAAATACAACAGAGGGATTATTCCATGAAAATCTTTAATATGGATAAAGGCAAATCACAAAGTACACCAATGGTGACTAGACAAGCAATGAACAGAGTAAATAGAGGAAAGGAGAAGTTCATCAAAGTTCGTGACGCGTCAAAGAAGATTCCATTTTGTCCTGGCATATCTCACACTATGTCCACGTAACTGAGGAATATGATCGTAGAATGTATACAATTCTCGACATTGTTCCTTCGTTACAGGAGATATAGCTTCAAATTCTTCATCAGTAAAACTTTCCTCATGTCCGAAATCGTGATGAGAATTTGCTGCGTTACGAAGCTTCTGCAAAAACAAAAGCATCTGCCATCCGGGTATTCTATACGGTCTATTAATTGCATGTAATCCAGGAAGCAAAGGAGCTAAGAAGAAGAGACGTCCTTCCAAATGACTTAAACAGGCTCTTGTCTCATCGGGAATAAAGACTTCATAGCAATATAGAAATTGCCTTTACACTCCACTGAAGACCAAGATACATTATCATTACCGTCAGCATTGCAGAACATACACGTGCGGCTACCGATTTGAGTAAGAATATTAAGTCTTAAACATCTGGGATCACGTTGGAGCTCTATTTTGTTACGAATTGATTGATTGGAATTCAGGCATAACCTACTATCGCCGGCAACTTCATGTTGTGATCTACGAAGTTGAAGGCGTCTGAAAATCGCAACGTTTTGCCTATCTAAATTAATGTTTGCATTGATTCCAACCATCTGTGCTGGTTGATAGGCTCTTCCGCACACATAGATGTTGACTCGTACCCTGAAGGCCATTTTTAAAGCTTTATACTTGAAAGAAGTAAGAGGTCTTTAAAACCACAAAATTGCTTTAAAAAAGCAAATGGAAAAAAGAGACACAGTAAAATAAAACGTACAAACATTAAAAATAAATAGACGAAGAAAAAAATGAATTTAGAACTACAAATCAGAGCAATAAATGTGATTTAAACAATAAATACAGGAAAGAATTATTAGAAATTCTATTCTGTAGCTCATTAACAATATTCTAATACGATATCAAGACTTTTCACAAAGGAAATGACAAACCTGCAGCCATCGATGAAAATAACATGTGAAATGCTGCGTTATGAACGACCGTCAATTTTTTAACTATTTGAACATCTTCAGAATGAGTGAATGCATGAGAGAACTAAAACCAGTAATTAATAATAATAATAAATTATAATAAATCAAAAATTTAAAGAACGCAATTCAAAATCCAATCAATTCGTATCACAAACTTATTTCATTTAGAATAAGCGGCGAAGCATCTTTTTGCAAGGGGAAAGTGGACGTTTTCTGCCCCATACATCGTTTTATTAATCCAACTGTTTCTAATTATAAATAAAAAACTGAGTTCTTATCAATTATTATTAACAATTTATATATTACTATTTTTCATTGGATTGGCGAAAAGCCTCTCGACACCCTATGAGAAGGTGTACGAATTCTACTCTCATAAATCTCGTAAAATATTAAAAGCCATAATTAACGTTTCTAATCATAATTTAAAGAATTTACTGTTTTCCAATTGTTGATAACAATTCCAAGGTAAATAGTTCTTATGGTTTCCTGGAACAATAAGGAAATTTCAGTGGAAATTCCCTTGACTTTCCGTCGAAATTGCACTAACTTTCCAGCTACAAATACCAACCTGAAATGAACTCAGGTAGTTCCAAAAACCGCTATACTATCATTACCTCTTCCCCTTAGGTCGACTCCCGGAGGTCTCGACCGACGTCCCAGAACACATTGCGTTTGCAACAGGTGTAAAAAATACATCTTCCTCAAGAAAATTAAGTTCCAAATGAAGATATACCGCATCCCACTCATTATTTTCATGACCGGTCATTTTTTAACAACTTCCGAGAGCACCAGTGGAATAAAATACATCTCACGCCAGGAAGTTATACTCTAAATAGCTATTGATGGCACCCCCGCGGTTACTAGGACGAGCTGTCATTATATGACATCACCAGGTATACAAAATACGTTTTCCTCCAGGATGTTTGATTCTACACGGAATTCTATCTAATGGTATATGAAAGGATGAATGCGCTTATAAATTGTATAATGACAGGTCATCAGAAAAATGTTTTGAGTGCGGCCAGTCTTCAGTTAGAACTTAACTTCCTTGAGGAAGATGTATTTTTTACACCTGGTGCACTCGGAAATTGTAATCATAAAAAATAAAATGTGTACATTACTTTGCAATATCTGAATAAGCAGCCCCAGACCGAGGTACAGAAGTAAATGTAATATACATTGGATATAAAGTTGAAAATAATGTAGAAAAGTTCCTATTATCGATAAAATCGAGTGCGAAGCACGAGCCACGTGATGAGAATGTGTTCGTTAAAGCCGAAGGAGCTTTAACAAAAGAGAATTCAAAATCACCAAATTACAGTTATTGATGCTTTGACCCTCGATTTTAAAAGGCATGCGCACAAATGTGGGAGAAATACAAAGACGGAGTGCATAGCGCGTGCAGCGCGCGATGAGAACATGCCCGCCCAGCGGGCTAATCTTCATTTAGAACTTAACATCCTCGAGGAAGATGTATTATGTACACCTAGTGCAGCCAAAATGTGTTGGGACGAGACCTCCCGGAATCGACCTGGGATACAGCAAATGATAGTAAAGCGTTTTCTAGCAACTTCCGAAGTCCATTACAGGCTGCAATTCGCAGAAGGAAAGTTAGTGGAATTTCCACGGAAAGTCAACGTAATTTCAAACTGGAATTTCCTTACAATTTCCGTGGAGTACTTTCCGGGGTATCTTTCCATCTGGGTGGATGTTTTCAACCTCCATCATGCTCTTAATAATTTTTTTGTGCAAAAAAACTATATTGAAATTCGGATTTTTCATTTGTTAATAACAATTTCGAGCTCACTATTCGTTATGGTTGCCCGAAACTACAAAGGGCGTCCTCCCGCAAGATGAATGTTTCTACCCTCATCATTCTCGTCATAATTCCAATGTTGCAAAAGAAACTTTTTAGAAATTCCACTTTCTTAATTGTTAGTAACAATTTCGAGGTCACTATTTTTTATAGTTTTCCCGAACAATGAGAACTATTCCCAGGCGATTGGAGCAGTACGCTATAGCTATATATACTATTGGCATATCAGCACTTGGGACTACCACACTATTTCTTTCCTCACAGCAGTCAGTATTTCCAGCGAGTTAATATTGTGAGCGCTTAACATTCGGCTGTTTTAAGAAGCGCACGACATGTATCTTTAGATACGGAAGCACGTTTTGTATTTTAGACTCCATATCGAGCGCTTAGTGTACGGTCGATTAGATAGGTGCGCGATATACATTGTGTCCCACGAGAACTCTGGTTCCTTTTAGGGGGGCGTAAGGGGAGTAAAAGTAAGAAAAAAAATCCCCCAACATTTTTGGATCTGGGGAATATTTTGGGAACAGAGGGTACAAATTGTATATACGCGTGAACATGTGTGGCGTGCGCGCGTCACGGCGAACAGGTAGTCCCCCACCAAAGCGCTTGGGGTAGTGAGGTAGCACGCCACACATGTTCACACGTACATGCAATTGGACCCTTTGTTGTTTCAAAATATGCCCCAGATCCAAAAATGATGGGGGACTTTTTTTGCTTACTTTATCCGCCCCCTAAAAGGAACCAAAGTTCTCGTGGGATACCCTGTATATCATTGTCATATTAACCTCATTTAATATTGACCTCACTCGAGCAACGTTTTTGAAGTGACGTTTTATTAAATTAAAATCTTGACCGTTCGGCGTTCAGCAGTTTCGGTATGCACTCTTGAATGCACAGTAAAGCAACAATTCACGGAGAGGTTCCAGGTCGTGAATATCATAATTGTTATCAATATGAGCGATTTAATTAAAACTAAGGAAAATAATAGTGTTATGCAGGTAAGATATACCTTTACATTGAAAACTTTTACTTGTACACGGCTGCGCATGGGTGCCCTCTCATGATGCAGATAAAATAATTGTGCAATTGTGAACATTTACATGCATCTTTGGAAAAACAATGTAAAATGACAGCGCGTATATTAAAAACTATGTTCCCACCAGCTGTTTGTGTAAAATCTGTTGATTCTGAAGAATGTGCCATCATATCCGGAGTTTGAGTACACATTTTTATAGAAGTACATAGTACATCATATAACAAATTACTTTTCAAATTCAGTAATAACAGTTCAGAAAATCAAAAACGAAAAGTAGAAACGGATGATAAAGGCGATAAAAATGATCAGAACATGCATCGTAAACTACCACCGAAGACTTAGTCCAGAAAATCATAAAACACCACAATATCATTCAATTGAAGAGATTATTAAAGTACTGGAAGCAATTAAGAAAAAGTAAAAAAGACTGAAATTAATGAAAAGGAAAGTTTTTAGCATTATAATAGTTGTATTGATTTTTTAAATCTTATTGAATATATATAGTGCATATATATTCTTATTGAATATATAGTGCATATATATGTTCTTTTAAAAATGAACTGAACTGATCAGAATTTCTTAAAAACTTCGTAGCACAGTTGATAGAGCAGTCGTCCGCCAAACGAAAGGTCCTGCGCTCGAATCTCAGCGTAGTTGAAAGGCGTCCCTTTTTTCACAGCATATTATATTTGATGTCTTATTTCAAAGTGTCAATCTTTTCTCAGGTAAGTGATTGCATTTTATGATACACGGATGCAAACTTGGCGTATGCCAACGAGTGTACTGTTTTTAGCTCGAGCCATAGTCGAATCGGAGGCGCCGAAGATGAGACGGAGGCAAGGGCTGGAAACACCAAACAAGTTGGTACACGAAATTGCATCCGAGTGTCATACATTATTAGTTGTAACAAATGCCGCGGGAGTTACAAAGTAAATGACACGCAGATAGATCTTGGTGTGGTAAGTAAAGAGTTTCAGTGCTCGGCAAAATTCTCACGAGCATGAGAATATGCTCGACCTTTAGGTGCTTTGAGAATTCAATGAGCATTTATGAGCATTTTGAATCACGATTTAAAAAATCGCACATTCTATTTTTAATGCTTTACAAAGCATAAATGTCTTCCTGTTTACATTTTTGGCTTCATTGCAAATTATAATCCTTTTAATAGCTAAAATGATTTAAAATAACGCAAATAGTAATTACATTATTTAAATTTCGCGGTAAAATATTTCGCCTCAAACTAGAAAGGGCGCTAAATTCAAATTATAAAAGAAGTCAAAGTAATAGAATACATATTTTTCGCATTGAGCAGTATAGAAATAAAACCAAATGGAATTAAACGTAAATTTAATTCCGTGTTTTTCACAGAATTCTTGGTACAGACTCGATGTGAAGCACGTTCCTCGATCGGAGATGATTCTCTCAGGCCCGCTGTAATTCAAAACAAATTCTTTAAGAACTCTGATAACATTTTTCGCTTTCGTGTCTCTGTAACCGCATACAGGATTACAAATGTAGTTAGTATATCGGCGACTACTAAAATGTAAGGATTTTGGCTCGCAGTAGTCACAAACGGACCTACATGATCTATATGTATCAACGAGAAGGGGCGAGTGCCCGTTTTGATCGGATGAAGCTCCCCCGACTGAGGGCCTGACTTCACTTTCGTAAACAAACACTGTACGCAGCTGCGAACGTGCTGAAGCACATAACGACTCATACCTAGGAAGAAATAATACTCTCTTAATTTTGCTAGTGTTCGGTCTATACCGGTGGGACTTTGAAGGTCGCGAAAACGTATCACCATGCATTTCCTCAATGCCGCTGGAATTACGTACAATAATTTTTCGCCTACGCGTTTATACAAAACACCGTTTCTGAGTTCATAATCTCTAGTTTCGCTTAATTCATGCTTCGAACGCTCTTTTTCAGGTTTTCGCAAAATTTCAGTTTTACGGCATAATTTTTCATCGGTATACTGATACATGAGAATTGAATTCGCCCAATGAAAAATCTTACGGTTCTTCGTTTTTTGTGTGTTAAGGTATACCACGGTGTCTATTTACTGGGCCGATTCAAATTCCAGGCGTTTCCCCGGGTTTTCAAGGCTAATTTCCTGATTTTCTAGGAAAGTAAAAACACACTTTAATGCTTCATGATACATTTATTATTATTAACATAACTGTACCGGAACTTTGCCATTTTCATGGGACGCGAAAAGTTTCAACAGTGTTATTTTTTATTAATTCTTTTGTTTACATAAATTTTGAAGTATATGTGTTACAAAGTAAATATTATTAATTCCTAACCTCAATAACTAACCTTTCAATCAGTTATAATGTTCTTGTTTGAGTGTTGTCTCCATTCTGTATTAAATCCTCTTGCAAATAAAATTTTGATTTGAAAATAGCGCCAACTCGAGCCAATCAAAATTCATAAAAGTTCAAGTAGTTCCGGTACAGCAGCACTAATAAGAATTGAAGTAACCCGTGTCTCAACCCTCCTTTGAGGATCTCTACTTGCGCGTAGATCGAGATGCGAGAACGCGAGCGCAGGCTCAGATTACATCCTGTTTTTCGGTACAACGCGACGGACTCTTCGTATACTTACAGCTAACATAGACTGGTATGAAATGATAGTATTAAAGTTTGCATTGTTATGACAGAAAACAAAAATAAGTTATGAAAGTAGGCACATAAAAAAATTCCAGGCGTATTCTCGGTTTTTTCCCCGAATAAAAAATTCCAGGCGTCTTCCCGGTTTTTCCCGGTAGTAGACAACCTGTATACTAATGCTCTACAATCGATAATAATTCTGAAAGAAATGTTTACAAACCACGTGCATCTTACCGCCCAAACCATCGCCAGTAATTCGAGCTTACTTGAATGAAAGCTCCTGTCTGGTTCGCTAGCACGACGTCTTATAGCATACACGAGATGATTCTTTGAGTCATCGTCCTTTTCAAGCAGCATGACGGCTAAACCCATTGCACGTCTTTTTTTAATAAATCATATAAGGGGCTTGCAATATGTGCAAACTTGTAAACGGATTTTTCGGCAAAAGCTCGCTAAACCTACAAAGCGACGTAATTCATGCGCATCCTTCGGCATGGGATAGTCGATTATCGCTTGTAATTTATTTTTTTCTGGTTCTATGCCTTTGGCCGATATCTCATTTCATAAATAGATGACTCTAGACATCAAGAAATAAGACTTTTTGAGATTTATGGTTAACCCCGCTTTTTATAACGTTTCTAATACCAATATTAAACGACTTTTTAAACCCGTCCATGACTTCCCTGGAATGAATATATCGTCCAAGTAAAAACAGAACTTTATGGTTTCGCAGAGAACCCAATACTTTGTACATAAGCTTCGAGAAGAAAAAGGGGGCGCTCATTAGCCCGAATACCATTCGGATGAATTCTTCGGTCTTCGAATTTGGAGAATCCTGCTTGTAGGATTTATCTGATCATTTTATTTCCAGACGTTGAGTGTTGATGCGTTCATATTCGACGATGTCCCACAGTAGCACGTCAATGATACTATGGAAACGCGCAGCCATGGAACTGCAAGTGTCCTTGGACCATAGGCCCACTGAAACTTGATCTTTTATTTCTTAAAAATGTAATCCGAGTTGCACACACAATTTAACTTTGGAATAGAATTATGTGCTCAAATTTGCGTTTTTCTCCTGAACACGATGCGTCATTTTCTTCCATTTAATATATTTATTTTCTTCGATGACGTAAGAGTTCAAGAAAGCTGTGTGAAGCTTCTGCCAATTTACGAACTCCTTCCTACGTAAAGTGTACCAGCCTCACGCCCCGTCGGTAAGATTCATCTTGGCCGTTTCCAGAGCGAAACTAGCTGGCCACTGATTAAGATTTTTCATGGAATCGAAGGACTCACTCCACTCTCGGGCCTGAGATGTTCCGAGGTCTCCATTAAATTTGTTTATTCCTTTGCTTATGTCGGGCATGATATTGTATCTTAGAATTTCAGAAGATTGTGTGGGATGTGTAGGTGCGGGAACTTGACCAGGGTTACGGCTGTGCACCTCGACCTGCTGGATCAGCCTGAAATGAATGTTGACCAACTCCTAATTGGATTTGGGCGTTTAAATTACCACAATCATCAAATCGTTGAGAGAACATCGGAAATTTCAAGGTCGGTCATGTGATCCGTTCAGATTGTTTCGTTCTCTGTCTCTTGGCGTCCATCTTCCCCTTCCACGCCCAAGATTTGTTCCACTCGTTCCCACTCCTCCATGATGATTTGCAGAATTTGGCGCATATATTACTGCACGGTTGTTATTTAACCCTTCGCTAAATTGTAGATGGAAAGCCTCAAAATCTTAGACTGTGGGGCCGCCTGCCACTTCTTTCCCGTCTAGGTTCCAGGATTGCACTTCACAAGAAAATTTACACATTTCCACTGCTCGGCATGGTTGACGTTATTTTCAGAAAATTTACTGCTCGAATATTCAACTTCAAATTTCGCGATTATCATTACGTACACGCGAATACAAATACTCACGCGAATAGAAATACTGAGAGTAGAACACTTATATCAAAATCAAGTATCAATCCCACTTCTGATGTGAAAACGTCCAAAATAAATTTAGTTTCGATTACTGATTCTAACGACTACTTTCAACAGCCATTATTGGTTTACTGCACATATTGCTGAACCACTCTTAGGTTAAAAATCGACGAAATTACTATCCACAGCTTTGGTATATGTAAAATCCTCAAAAGGGCAAAAATATCAGGCTCGAGCTTTGATTGATCCGCTCTCACAAATTTCTATTATTTCTGACGCCTCGGCGATCAATCTCCAACTTTCTCGTCAAGAAAGTTGTGTAAAGGTGTATAACCATGGGGACGTGCATGTTAGGCACTCCTTAGGGAGATCATCGCTACACGAATTGCGCTGGTACAGCTGACCCTTTGCTAGGAGCAGAGATCTATTCATCATCAAGGGCGGATTATAGTCCAGGCGCTCTAAGGAAAAAGGCCCATTTCACGCAGAAAATGTTACCTGAAATTTGACTTCGGTTTATTGTAGTTTTAGCATCTAGAATAAAAGCCTATATCAGGTGTTTTCCATAACTTGAGACATCGAAATATCTAAAAACAAAAAGTCGCTTTTCCCCCTCCAAAATAAAAAGTTTTTATTAGGGATATTTTTTCATAGAATGCATATTTTTTTAGATATTTCGATGTTAAAAAATTTAAGTCTCACAAATATCTACAAAATGACGGGGCGTACGTTAAGATTCGTTCATTTGTTTACTTGGAAAAAAATAAAAAACGTCCAAAAGTGCCTTTTTTCAATATGAAATTATTTTTGCAGTAATTAAGCAATAAGTTTCAAACTTTTAAAAAATAAGCGCCTTGCCACCCTTAAAAATTGCGCAAAACATCAGCACAAAATAATCATTAGTTTTCATAAAAACTCATTTGTTATTAAAAAATGGAGTATTTTTCAACGGAATTTCTACAGATTTGGCCGATTGGATATCAACTAAAGTGGGTAGTTGTCCTCTATTGGAGTTGTGCTATCAAGTACACTTAGCACCAAAATCATTTTTTATCATTAACTTGCATAAAACATTGCATTCTAAATTTATTGTTTATAATCGTGTCCGATTTTCCGATTCACGGAAAAGTTCACAGAAAAGGATCGACGAAGTCAGTGGAGGCGGAGTGCTAGCTTGACTAGATTGACTATAATATATACCTTATTCTTTTAAAGATTTACATCTGAAAAATTACTTACAAACATACGTACGCGACAGCGGCTTCCCCCACTCCGCCGCCGCAGGCCGGGTTTATTAATAATAACATACAAACCCTTCAAGATCTTTTACCACAACAAATTAATCCACATCTAGATTATAATTTATACTTCAAACGTATTGTTTCTATACCTTTTCATGGTAGTTTTTCTTTTGAAGTTAATAGAATTTTGATTGAATTCAACATTAAAACAACATTTAGGATTGATTCTAAACTCGATAAGTTCATAAAACTAGGCAAAAATTCTCTTAACAGTTTTTAGCTGAGCAATGTAGTATATAAAATGGTTTGTTTAAATTGTGATGAATGCTACGTAGGTGAGACTGGTATATTACTTTCCACTAGAACTAAAGTACATCACGATAATTTTAGACACAATCCTAAGAACCATAAAGTTATTGCAAAACATCAGGTTAAAACTGGTCATCAATTTGACTGGGAACATGTATTGGTTTTACACCATGAACCTAATGAGTTTGAAAGACTTGTAGTGGACATGTTTTTTATTAAGAATGAGGGTGAATATTGTTTAAATATAATAACTGATCTAAGTAATTTTAGCCCATTAGACAACGTAATACTAGATGCTTTAATTTAAGATCCAATATTTTTCCTTAAGCATACTCTTATCATCATTTCATCATTATTGTTACAATTTTTAGTTCTTGTTAATTTGATATTGATTAATTGTTCTACCAATTATTTGTTACTTAGTCTTTATAAAAACAAAATAAAAAATTTTTAAATTCAAATTTAAGGAACCTGATACTATATCTGACTTACTACCATGGAGCAGAACGTTCGTTCTGTCTTCTATTTTAAATTTAAAAAAAAAGTTTTTTTTTAAAGAAATTTTTTAATGTGTCCGTGATGTGATACTGATGGACCTTGCTACTTTTTAGCATGTCAAAGTTAAAATATTAAAACTTTAGGTAAAGAATTACAATTTTTAATTTATTTCTCAACCTCACTTTTTTATCGTACTAGACTATTATGTGCGCGCGCAAGCGCGCGCTCACTTTTATCATCAATTTCTCTCCTTTACTCAATTTTCGAATAAATATTTATTCGTTCAAGTTTCTGTAATGCTAGAATACTCAATTGTAATAGAGGTATGAAACATAAATACACTTTGATCCTACAGATCAGTCAATAATAAAAGATATAACATTAATGTCAGTAATCAATTCCTGTTACCACACAAAATAAAAATAAAAATTCAATAATTATGTGGTTAAATATTGTTTAAAAAAAAGAATGAGTTTACAACATGAAAATTAATGAAAAAATATTTTGATTGAAACATCCAAATAAATTTTACTTTATACTTTTATGAAAATTGTAATTATAATTACCATTTATATTTAATTTCAGAAGAAATTAAAACATTTTTGCATATAATTGTGAGAAATAGTCATTCCAAAATAGCACAAATATTTAACAAAATGATATAGTTGCAACAGAGATATGTTAAATATAAATAAACTTTAATTTTACGAATTATGGCCAATACTCAACTACATAACCTCGAAATAAATAATTAATTCATGTTCCTTAATATAGAAACATTATAATT
>CAKNWU010053237.1:0-11453 GCA_932072015.1 Andricus quercustozae
CTACTTTTAAAGATGCCATTATTTCTCTTTAAGTCTTGACACCGAGAATTATAACAATTCCCTTCTAAAAATCTGAAAATTAATTGACTTTGAAACTAAAATCTGGATTATACTCTCTTAATATGTAATAACAATGATAACCTTGATGCAGTAATTTAAACTCAATTAGTTTTCTGTTAAAATTATGTCTATTAATTGGATCTAGAATTCAATTATTGCACTAGATTTCAAAACGTATACGGGGTGGTCGAAAAAAAACCAATAAAAAAACCAATGAAGAAGAATAGACGAATTTAAAAAAAAGCAGTTGAATTTTCGACTAAAAAATATGACGTTTTATCAAAAAAAAAAAAAGATAATTAATTTTTCAAGAAAATAGTTGAATTTTTAACCAAATGTCGAATTTCCCAACAATAAATATTAAACTTAAAAAAAAGAGTTGCATTTTCGACAAAATAATTGCATTTTTTATAGGACAGTTGTTTGTGCAACAACAAAAAAAGATGAATTCTCAATTCATATTTTTTTTTAGTTGATTCGCAACACACAAAGATAGATTATCAACAACAAAAAATGTAATAGTTGATATTTCAACCAAGAAAGAGAAAATTTCTACCCAAAGATATTAATTTCAAATTTCTTTGAGAATGTTAATATTTGACAAAACACGTCAACATTCTGAATGAAATTTATCATTAAGGGTCAGTACAATCCCCCAACTATTATTAATTTCAAAACCAAAAAGACAAATTTTTAACCAAGAAGATGAATTTTCCACTGAAAAATACGAATTTTCAACAAAATGCATGACTTTTCAAAAGAATAGTCGAATTTTCAACAAAAAGTGGATAAGTGAAATTTACAGCAAAAAAAAATTATTTTTCAAACAAAAAAAAACAACGAATTCCTAATAAAATAGTTAAATTTTCAACCAAAAGGTTGAATGTTCATCTAAATTTATACATTTTCCAGCAAAAAAGACGAATTTTCAGAAAATACAAATTTTTCAGCCAAAAAAGAAGTAAAAGTTCATCCAAATTTTAAAAATTTCAAGCCAAAAGGTAAATTTTCTTTAAATTAGTTGAATTTTCAACAAAAAAGTTATTTTACAACCATAAAGTTGCATTTTTAACCAAAAAAGAAGAATTTTCAGTAAAAAGCTTAATTTTACACAAAAAATGGAAAACTTATATTTTCAGTTAAAAAAATTAATTTTAAACAAAGAAAATTAATTCTCAACAAAAAAGTTTAACTTTTGCTCAAGTGGTTGATTTTTTTTTAATGACAAATATCAATTTTCCACAAAATAGTTCAACTTTCAACCAAAGAGATGAATTTTTAACATAAAAATTATTTTTGAACAAAGTGGTTCACCTTTAACGAAGTAGTTCAATTATTAACAAAAAATATGAATTTTCAACGAATAATGTAATAGTAGATATTTCAACCAAAAAGATTTTAATTTTGAATAAAAAGCAGTTGAATTTAACCAAAAAAGGCGAATTGTCAAAAAAATAATTGGATCCTCAACCAAAGAAGATTCATTTTCAAACAAACAGTTGCATTTTTTTCCTGACAAATAATATTCATCAGAATCTTATCACATTTTCATCCCACAATCTTTCATAGAATGAATAAAACAATTTTAAATAAAGATTTCAAAATTATTATCCTTCAAAGTTATTCAAAGCGAAGTATCTCATCCCTCAATTTCGAGAATAGTCCATTCCCTTTTCCAGCTCCGCCAATTTTGCGGGACGAGACGCAGCTTATTTAAAGTGCCTCATATAAAATTTCCGAATTTTTTTTAAATCCCTGACTTTTCCCTGACCTACGGCCACCCTGGTATACCAAATTTGGAATATACTGCCTTAACTTTTTCATTTCAACATGATTATTGAATCTGGATTTCCAAAAACAAATTGAGTAAAAAACAAATAGTAGTGATGTAATGATAAATTTATTTTACGCTTAAAACCTATTATTTCATAATATACGCTTCCGCCACCAGGAATTTGATAATAAGCATAGAAAAATATATGTAGATATGTATGTTTATCAATCAAAATTATTAAATGTAAGGTAAAATTGATATAAAATTAAAAACAAAAATTAAATTTTCCATTAAAAATTCCAAATTTCTCACCTGGTATTGTAACACTACTGAGTCATTTAGGAAGGACCTGGAAGAACCTCAGAATGGTTTGGTGTCGATCACGAGACTAACAAGTGAGATACCTGAATGGCTACATGACCTGATAGACAATTGAAGATTTTCACTGATTGGCGCCCTTTTCCCATACCCATAATTGCCTGACCAACAGGGACGCCTCTAAAACAAGGATATTATGAAAAATTGCATTATCTCAAATATTTAAGTTTGTTCAACCTAACAACCATAACGAAAATAAATATTTACATTAATTCTTATAATATCAGCAACAGAATCTGGCTTTGTTGTTATTTTCATTTTATTTGAAATAGTCTAGAAAATAAATTCTTTTTCAATATTTTCCAAAATTTCGTCCAGTAGGACGGCCCTGTAAAGGTGCAGTTTCGACTTGCAGTATACCATAAACTCTATAGATTGTGTGAAAATCACAAATCTACGTTTCAAACATGACGCGTTTAAATTAAAATGGAGTTTGTAATATAGTAATTGATTAATTTTATGGTTTGTTGAAAGAATGTTTTACTTATATTTTATTTATTTTAATTTAGCATCTCTGCACGTTGTTTATTATAAAAAGTTTTAAAAAGTTAAGGGTGGAACGAGAAATGATATACCAGTGTTAAATAATATATATAATTTTTTCCACCATGTATATTAGGGTGGTCCTTATTTGCACAGTAATTTTTTTTAACTCGTTTAGTCCCACTGGCGGAATTTGTTCGTATGCTCAAAAAAAGAAAGTACGCCAAATTTTAATGGGTCTTGGAATTTCCCAAGGGATTTAAATGCGAGAGAAATCATGCAAAAACGAAAAATCCGCATACATTTTTCAATTTTTATTCTAATCATTTTACCTCCGAGAGCAAAAACTGTCATGTGATGCTTCAAGTATCTTAATAGTCAAAAACAAAAAAATTTGGAAAATCACAAAATGAAAATGAGGGCCATCTAATTGGGCCCAAAAATTATATTTCTTAAAGTTATGAACAAGTGGTGGCCGAAAATTGTGGACAAATTTAATAATCTATTCTCAAGCGAATTCCAAATCTCAAAATCCAAAATTTTGAAAGAATATAAAATGCTGGCTATGCTTTAAAATTCAAAAAATACATTTTTCCTACAGTTTTCAACGTAATACTTTTAAACTTCGGGAAAACCAATTGTTTGGCTTCCGAAATTACTCGATAATTTTTTTAATATAAAATTTTGTAAAAATACAAAATGGCAGCCAATTCAAAATTGAAAATAGCTCATTTTCACAGTTTTCAACCAAATACTTTGAAACTTCATAAAAACAAACTATTTAATATGAAAATAAATCTCTTTTTAGGTTCTGAATCAAAATGATATGGTTCTGTATAGGTATAGGTTCTGAATCAAGATTTTTTTCAGATGAAGTTTAAAAGTATTTCGTTGAAAACTGTAGTACAAAGCTTTTTTCAATTTTGAATTGGTCACCATTTTTGATTTTTAAAAATATCAAGTCGTTTCTGAAGCCAAACAGTTAGTTTTTCGAAGATGTAAAAATGAGCTTTTGATTTTTAAATTGGCCGATTTTTTGTATTATTTTTTATATTTTGGATTTTCAAATTTATCAAGTAATTTCCAAACCCAAAAATGTTCTTTTTCTGAAGTTTAAAAATATTACGTTGAAAACTGCGGGAAAAATGTATTTTTTGAGTTTTGAATTAGCAGCAATTTTTTATTTTTTCAAAATTTTGGATTTTGAGATCTTGCACTTGGATGAAAATAAATGCTGTAAAATGTATGCAGATTTTACGTTTGTGCGTGATTTCTCCCACGAAATAAATCCCATGGGAAATTCCAAGGCCCATGTTTGGTGAAATATTGACCAATTTGGCTAAAATTTGGTGTGCTTCCTTTTTTTAGGGCCTAAATTAGAGCTAAAATTTGATTCTGAGATCTGGGAACAAAGAAATAAGTATTATCAGTTTCTTTATAATGTTTATAAATATAAATTTCCTAAAATTCTTGAATAAATTAAGAAAGAATTTTCAAGATTAAATGATGCATTAAAAAAGAATCTCGAAAATTTTTAAGAAATTTTTGTTATTTTACAGTGTTTTACCAAATTGTATGAAAAATTCAACTCAGTTTGAAAGATATTTAGGACTCTCAGCATTTTGCAAGCAATTTAAAAATATGTCATCAATTTTCGAACATTTTTCAAAGTTTTATAATATTTTTAATCTCTACAAAAATTCAACAATTCCGAAATATTTTTTAAACTGGCTCGAATTATTCCTAAAATATTGAATGATCTTTCATAATTGAAAAAATTGCCTTAAAATGTTCCAGATTTTTGTTTTGACCTTACGAAATATCCGACATTATAAAATGGCCAACACAACGAAATTTCGTAATTATAGAATTACCGAATCTGGACAATTAAAAAATTGTTTAACAATAAAATAATAAATAAAATAACGTACTTTTCTTTGGTGACCGTATTTTTATTTTATTATTTATTTATTATGTAAACTTTTTTTTAATTGTTTAGATTCGGGATTTTTTAAATTTTAAATTAAAATAAATTCTCAGGAATTTTATTATTCCAACATTTTCCAATTTAGGAATTTTAATTGTCAGCAATTTTATAAATAAGGGAATTTTCGTTAAAAAAAAATTTTTTCAGTAATTTTACAGTGTCAAGAATTTTATTTTTCACGATTTCTCAGTCGGTATATTTTTAGAAATATTTTGAAACGTTTTTAAATTTTTATAACATTTATTTAAAAATTAATTTTTCAAAATAAAAAATCGTTTCAGATTTTCTTTTGAATCTTAAGAAAATTTGTTTATTATCTTGAAACCTTTCAAAACAATTAAGAAGCTTGAACATAAACTTCTAAATATACTACTAAATATACTTCTTAAACGTAAACTTCTAAATATCTTTCAAAATTATTCGCATTACAATTTTTTGTAATGTGTCAAAATTTAAAAAATATTGCCTTTTAAAATCTGGGAGATTTTTTTTCAACAATTTTGGAAATCTTATAAAATCAATTGTCTCCTAAAATTAGGTTTTTAAAATAAAAAAATCATAAAAAAATGTTTCTATGAACCTCAAGAAACTTTTTTTTATTCTCTGGAAGACATGCCTTTTTTGCAAAATTTGGTAATCTTGGACCATGGAAAAAATTTTCAGTGAACCTCAAGAATTTTTTTTTTATTCTCTTGAAGACACGCTTTTTTTTGTAATATTGCAAAATGGAAAAATTTTTCTTCAAAATCGTGTATATTCTGTTGTAAAATTCTAGGAAATCATGTTAAAAGGTTTGACATCTTTTTTACAATATCTTATTCAACAATATGTTATTTAGAGATTTAAAACATTTTTCCCATAGCTTTCAAAATTATGGTAATTTTTTGTCATATACAGTTTTTGATATTTAATGCTAAAAAAATATATATGTATAACTTTTGTTCATGTTAGAATTTTTTGAAAATGAGCAAATGTAACATTTTTAAGATTCAGATATTTTTTATTAAAAACTGTTTTTTTTAGCTTTATATAATATAAGTTACCCGTAAAGCGTAACCGTAACTCATCACCGACTCCGAGGTTAGCGCAACAGTAAAACATCGGGCTTGAAGCCGTCGGCCAAGGGTTCGATTCCCCAGGCGGAGTCAATTTTTACAGACACTCACTCCTTACGCTATCAACACTCGGCAGTCACCCTCCCTCTTCTTTCCCTTGTGTAGCTTTCCTGGTTATACCTTTTCCTGCTCGTTCAGGGCTAACGTTACGGAAAATTCCGTAATAATAGGCCTAGAGCTACACTTGAGCGGTTAGTTTTACGGAAAATTCCGTAACATTAGACAGTGCCTTAATTCAATGTACAATGTAATTGTGATAAACAATTTATCAGGGTGGCCAAAAAACTTATTTTTTAAATTTCCCTGATTCTTCCCGGACGAATTTTTCATTTCCCTGCCCATTATTATTCAAAGGTCAGAATTATAATCGTATAATATTTGTAACATATAATCTTTTACAAACCGGATAAAGTTCATATCTCCCTCATTTTTCCCAGACCAGTTTTCCATTTTCCCTGACCATTAATATTCAAAGACCCTAATTTTAATCTTTAAACATTTTTAACATAGAATCTTTTATAAACTGGATAAAACAATTTCAAATTAAAATTTATTTCAACCAAAAAAGATGACTTTTCTACTATAAAGAATGAATTTTTCATCCAAAAGGTTGAATATTCAACAAAACAGTTGCATTTTCAAACAAGAAGGAAAACTTTAACAAAGTTGTTGAATTTGCAACAAAATAATTAAATCTGCAACAAAATAGAATAATTTTCAAAGAAATTGTTAAATTTTTAATATAATAATTAAATTTCCAACAAAATAGTGAAATAACCAAACAGTTGAATTTTAAGCCTTTAAAGATTAATTGTCAACCAAAAAGACGAATGTTTAAAAAACAATGATTATATTTAAACAAAATACATGAATTTTCAATCAAATAGTTGAATTTGCAATTAAAAAATATAAATTTTCAACCAAAAATGGAAAGGTTAAAATTTTAGTGAAAAATTAATTTTCATAAAAAAAACAACTAATTTTCAACCAGAGAGATGAATTTTCAACAAAAATAATGAATCTGCAACATAGAAAATTAATTTTTAACCAAATAATTAAACTTTTAACCAAATAGTAGAATTAAGAATTTAACCAAATAAATCTTCAACCAAAAATGGAATACTTACATTTTCAGTTAAAAAAATTAAATTTGCAACCAATAAAAAAAGAGTTGTCAACCAAGTAGTTACATAAACTTTTAACCAATGAGATGAATTTTCAACTAAAATGATGAATCTTACAAAATGAGAACTGTATAGATATGACGGCATAATATTTAATATCTTCTATTGAATAAACAAGATATTTAAGGACAATATCTGTTTATAATAAAAGTATAAAATCGGTGACATTAACCGCCAATATCTAAGATACTTAAAAAGATTTGTCTATATTTCGAGCATTCGTCACGTGTGTTGTGGTTTTTCGATATTGCGTTAAAGGATGTCGTGGGGATTGGATTAAGTGTTTTTCGATATGATATCATAATTATTCCAAGAAAATAAGGACTCAGCACTATATAGACGTCACACACGGAAAAAAATTAGCATTGATTTGTCTTGTCTCAAGAAAATATAGTACTTTTAAATAAAGAAAATCAAATTCTTCAATTTAGTATACATTTTTTTGAGACAAGAAATATTTTCTTATATTAAAAAAGTATTGTATCGCCCATATTCGTAACGACATTTTCTTTATTCAATATGTTCGGCTTGAACGTCGTGGTGCTGTTCAAAAATTGTTCCCGAAAACTGAAGATAATATTATAAAAAAAGGCGAATGCTCGATGATTGGAAACAATAAACAGTGGCCTAAGGTCAAAAATCCTTTTTCTTAAAAAATCTGTTCTTTATAAACTACTGCTTCACATCGAAAAAAATTATTTTTGAAAAATTTAATTTTTGCATCTCGAAAACAACGAAAAGTACAAGCAAATAATGTTTCGATAAAAGTTTACACGCCTACAAAAATTCTAAAAAAAATACATCTCGCTCTTTTGTGATATCTTGCATTTTGCATCGTTTTTTTTCATGGAATTTTGAAAACTTGAAAAGAATTTCAGGAAAACCCTACTTTTTTCCAAAATTTAAACAAAAGTTTCTGCTAATACATATAAAAAAGGCAAGATATCACAAAAGAGCAAGAGGTATTTTTTGTAGAACTTTTCTATTAGTGTGAACTTTCATTAAATCATTTTCTTTTGCCTTTCGTTGTTTCCGAGAAATATGCGAATAAAAAAAAACATTTTCATTAAACTGTAAAATAACGTTCCCAAAATTTGAATTATTTAGCAAAGACGGCGGTCTATAAGTGCACTACACAAAATTTTCTACACTCTAATATAATACATATTTCATCACAATCTTTTCAAAACAATATTTTTCAATAAAAATCATTAGAAAACTAACAGATGATTTAATCAGAAAAAAATATATTATTAAATCATTTAAACAATTTTTTTTGTTGAATGTGAGACACGGAAAAAATATAAGCGCCATTTTTTTGGCTCAAAAATTTACGTAAAGTTTATTTTATTCGCGATTTTTATTGACTCAATTGGTGACGAAGTATAAATAAAAAATCACATGGTATATAGTTTATATTCATATACTATAATATGTATAACAGATTGGGCGGACCAAACATTTGTACAATACTTAGATTTTATGGAACTTTCCGCAGAATTGAATGGCACTATTAGTTTTTCCATAAGTCTCATATTTAAAGAAATGGTTTAAGGCCATGTGACGAGTGGGTCACGTAACCGGATTCCCACCTTACCGACACTTTTTTTATTTGTAAACTTATTTTCACACGAATAGCCACATCGAGTTGAAAATTTGGGATAATAAATAAGAAGCACTAAGAAATGCGGCTCTGGTCCTAAATTTTTATAATTATGAAAAAAGCAAAATAAAATTATTTACCAAAAAGACTTTTTTCATCATTATAGAAATTTAGGACCAGAGCCGCGTTTCTTAGTGCCATTTTTTATTATCCCAAATTTTCAACTCGATGTGGCTATTTGTATGAAAATAAGTTTACAAATAAAAAAAGTGTCGGTATGGTAGAAATCCGGTCACGTGACCCACTCGTCACATGGCCTTAAAGACAAATTATTTAAACAAATCGAAAATCAATTTTTTCACCACAATGTGCGGTGAAATTTTTTAGAATTTTTAAGCCAATAAAATTTGTTTTCGGAAAAGTAACACTTACATACACTGGAACTTGGAATTATGGCGTCCGAGTTTATGTCTTTATGAGAACTAATGGCCTCGGAATGTGGGGATGTGCAGAGCCAGGGAAGATTGCTCACTGAAGCGTGACAAACAAACAGGAGGGTCGAACTCTCCGCGCGTTAGTTGCATCATGCTTCGTAATAACCGTTCAAATCCAATAGAGATTATTTACGCGCCCCTGCCTGTTTACGTTCGGAGTGACTGGATTTTTTGTCCAAGGCCACTGCTAGCAATGACCGAAACCCGTTAAAATTCCAAGTTCCAGTGTAGTTATACCGTGCCATCCTTCAACTATCAAAACCGGTTTTCATTTTTCATCTAATAAAATAAAAAATAAAAGTTTCTTTAATATCACGAATTGAGGGTCCGGATACAAGACTTTTCTTTTTAAAGTTTAAAGGTTTTTAAAGGCGAATAATGAAAATTATACATTTATGAGCTCGCATTTTACGATTATCAGCCTACTCACCGTAAAAACTGTGAGGAAATTTTGGTTGCAGATAATAGAATTATTCGGTTATTTATGGAAAGTTACCATACATAACTGATCAAATAACTGATCAAATTACCGTAAATTACCGAAAATGTCCGGAAATTTATAGACATTTTTTTATTGAATTTAGGGTAATTTATCTTAAGTTACCACAAATGACCTGAAAGATTACCGTAACTGACCGACAATTTTCACAAATTTCCGGGAATTTGTTAAAAATTAAAAAAGTCATACATTTTTTCCCAAATTCGATTTTCTTTTAAAACGTAAATCGTTATAACTCAGACAAATATGATTAAAAATGTTTAAAATTTGGTATATACACGCAGTATATTCTAGCGACGCCTACAAAATAAAGAAATAAATATAAATTGCCTCTTGTTTAATAATAATATCGAGGGAAGTTTAAAGTTGAGAAAACTTCCAGTAAGGAATTTTTTTTCTTACTATTCAAGTAAGATTTCTGAAAATTTTCAGATTGATTCATTTAAAATTGACGGAATCAGGCATTTTGTAAGACAACATTCTTGCCGCCAACAGAATTGATCACCATCAGGCAGCTTACTCGTCGTTGGCGGCATGTGGCATCGTATACTTTCTTATAAAATACCTAATTTCGCCAATTTCCAATAAATTGATAAAAAAATATGATTACCGAACGGTTTCAAGTTGCAATTAATTATTATTAAGCAATAGTTAATTTAAATTTTTGACTCACTTTGTAGCCACGAATGGAGTATACAACGTGTGTATACCAAATTTAAAACGTTTTTAATCAAATCTGGCTGAGTTATGACGATTTATGTTTTAAAAAATAATTGAGTTTAAGGAAATTTTTGTTCACTTTTTTAATTCTATTATTTAAAATGTTCATGGAGATAAAAGCTTCCAACAGGAAAAAGTTCCATCTTGTAATTATCTAAAAATCCGTACTTTCAACATTTTAATTTTTTAACTTTAAAACATTGATATCACGATACGCTTGGACAATACTTCCTAGCGTTTTCGAGCGCTCGTCCCCTTGTTGAATCCGGACCCTCTATTGATGGCAAACTGGTTTAAACCTTGTCAAGTTTTTATTTCCACAACAACAATTATGTTCTAAATGATGTATTTTAAGCTGTGTGCCGTCAGCTGGCAAGATATCTGCTTTTCAAGGGCCAAGCTTGAAAAAATACAAAACAATCTCCAAATAAACTTATGGTAAAAAAATATGTCGTGTTTAAGTATTTGAAAAAATAAGTTTTCATCCCATTCAATTGGTATCATTGCTTGCACCTCCGCGTATAGATATATTTTTTCCATGAAAGCAAAACAATGGCATGTATCTTTGATTCAAATAGAAGAAATTTCAGGTTTTACATATTCAACTTTTTCCAAAAAAGTGTAAATTTATCTCAATGAAAAAAACATGCTTTTGAACATTTTCAAAAAATTCTAAATTTAATCATTATTTTGTTTAAGTCTTTACCACTGTTAACTAGAAAAAACTGTATATATAAACAATTTTCCATAATTTTTGAAAGAATAGGAATATTTTTATGAATTTTTCAATCCAAAATCGGATCAGAAGATATTATCTGAAGGGTCCTGGGGCATAAGGGTGTTAGTGCCAAATTTCGGAAATGCGTTTTATTGGCTTAATCTAAATGTTATATTTAGAAGCGGGTAAAAATACATGTTTGGTATTTTTTTAAAGTAATTATTCCTCTTTGTCTGTTATTTTCAATATGCATTAAAACTTAGTAATACACTGAGAAAAAAATTTATTGGAATCAAAGGAAATTTCTTTGATTCAAAGAAATGGTAGAGTAGAATGTGGCTGAAGAAATATTTCTTCAGATTAAAGAAATGTTTGGTTTAGATCTAAGGAATACAGGGCTTAAGGCATAGAAATATTTACTTGACACTGTAAAATATT
>CAKNWU010053279.1:0-10265 GCA_932072015.1 Andricus quercustozae
GTCAGTAAAAACACTCAGCAACAGTCAATAATATCCTCTAGAAATGGACACTAATAACGCATAGAAACAGTCACTAATATCATCTAGCAACGATAAATACAACTGCCTGGCAACGGACAATAAACACCCTTAGCAACCGGCTATAACAGTACCTTAAAAACGGTATATACTAATCCTTCGCAACGATCAATACAATTCCCTATAAAATGGTAAATAAGACCTTAAAACTGGTCCATAACATCCCTAGCAGCGGTCAATAACAATACTTATCAACGACCAGTCAGCCATTAACATCCTGTAGCAGCGGTCAGTAACAAACTTTAGCAACGGTCATACCAACCCTTAGCAACGATCAATACAACTCCCTAGCAATGATCAATAACAATCCTTAACAACGGGAAGTAACATCTGCTATCATAGGTCAATAACAGCACTTAGCAACGGTTACTAGCATCCTCTAGCATCCTCTAGCATCCTCATCAACGATTAATAAAATGCCTTAAAAACGGTCAATAACAACCCTTAACAACGTATAATAACATCTCTTAGAAACAGACCATAACAACCTTTTGGCAATGAGCAATAGTACCCCCTAGAAACGGATGATAACAATCCTCAACAACGATCAACACAACCCCCTAGCAACAAACAGTAGCAACCCTTAGCATCGGTCAATATCAACTATTTCGAACGACCACTAACATGCTCTAACAAAAGTCAGTAGCAAACCTTTTAACGGTCAATAACAACTCTTAGAATTGGACAACAACAACCCATCGCAACAATCAAAACAAATCCCTTGAGATGGACAATAAGAAACTTATGAACAGTCAATAACAACCCTTAGCAACGGTTAATAACAACCTGTATCGATGGACAATAGAATCCTCTAGCGAAGATCAGTAACGAACCTTAGCAACGATAAATGCAACTCTCTAGCAACGGTAAATAACAACCCTTAGCAATGGCTAATGACATCTCCTAGCAACGATCAACACAAGTTCCTAGTAACACACAATAACGACCTTAGGAACAATTAGTAAAAACCTTTAGCATTGGTCAATAACAACCCTTAGCAATAGGCAATAGCATGCTCTAGCGAAGATCATAAGGAAACCTTAGCAACGATGAATGCAAGTCCCTGGCAACGATCAGTAAAAACATTTATGAACGTTCGATAACATCCGCTAGCAACGATAAATACAAGTTCCCGCATCCCACAATAACAACCTTTAGCAATGGTCAATATTAACCATTAGTAATAGGTAATAACATCCCCTCGCAACTATCAATACTAGTAACGGACAATAACAATCTTAGGGATAACGAATAGAAACCCTTAGCAATAGTCAATAACAATAACCCTTGGCAATGGGCAATAAAATCCTCTAGAGAAGATCAGTAACAAACCGTAGCATCGATAAATACTAAAAATACCCTCACAACGGTCAATAACAACCATTAGCACAATAAAGATATTAGTAGCCATCAATAAAAACCTTTAAAAAGAGTCAATAACATCCCTGCATTAACCTAAATTACCTTTAAAAATTGGTGAATAAATGTTTTCCGAAGTTGTCGAACGATTTTGGAAGAAATAATCGTCAAAAAAATTTGTTAAAAAGACGTAAACGTCTTCTGTAACTTAAATATCGTAAGCATTATTCAAAAAATATGGTCAAAATTTAACTACGTCCACTCTCCACTATGTCCATCTATATCATAAAACGTACGACTTTTTTCGAAGAAAACGGATTGTTGGAGTACCTTATCATCTAGTACTTGAGGAGGTAAAATATAAATGCTTTTATACAATTTTAATAAATATTCTGTATAATTTTCCTTTTTTTACACAAATTTATAGCGACGCACTTTCCGTGTGTAGAAATTTTGGGGTTCTGATGGGGTCCTGCAATTTAGCATACATGTCTCATCGCTAATGTGGCGCAATTTAGACAGACTAATGTGGTGCTAGTTAAAAGTGTAATGCACGGGCCAATCGGATGCTAATCTAGCCATAATGAGTGGGATGAAACAAAATATAAAATCTATTGTTAACTAACGGTGTTTTTATTTTCCACAAAATAATTTTATTAGAAGTGCACAACAAAAAATATAATTGCACAGATGTATGAGCTCCAGGAGACACGACTGCGTTCGTTCTCAGAAACGATCGATCCTGACGCAACTAGAAGGACATGATATGTCAATCTGTGTCGTCACTGCCCACAACACCAAAAAACAATCGAATTTGTAAAATCACTTATTTGCTTCCCAATAATTTGAAAATTGCAAGACACTTGACACTCTCATATGCATATTTATTTGAATTAAAAACACTATGTACGGAAATATGAATTTTGACTTTTGAACGCGTTAGACTCAATTTCTTTAGGACGACCAACAGTGCCCGTCAGGAAAATCAAAACTAAACTATAGTTCAGTTATGATCAATTAGAGAAATGATTGGATAGTCTGACCCGTAAGTTGGTTGCTGTAGCTAATTTTGTTGGATGCTGGGGCACCATTCACTAAGTTGGCTTAGGCAGCTACTTTTAATGGACAAGGTGGTGTTGGTTGTGGCAGCCAACTGAGTTGATGCGGTGGAGCAGGGGGATGGCTGCCTCATCCATCTACCTGGGTGATAGCAACTGCTCAAAATGTTACGGTGCCGTTGTGTTGTCTGACTCATCTATTTCAGATGTATCGTACAACCAACCCTGTTTGCAGCCTGTGCCATGTATTTAGCAGTAATAACTTGTAAAGATTTAGATGAATAATACGCCTAGAAAATAAATCGACTGGATGCGTTTAAATCCGCAGTAAAAATTAGTCGAATCAGCATTTTTAAAGGTAATTCTCGATTGCGACAGATAACTACATAAACTGATTGGAAAATAGCTGTGTATCGGAAGCAAAATTTGAGATTTACCTGTGAAAAGCAAAAATTTGTATATAAAATTCTTTCAGATTTTATGCCATAATCTGCTGTTTTATTCTTTCCGATCCTCGAGCATTCATCCCTGTTGACAATTGTGCACTTTTATGAAGAGCGAGGAACACGAAGCGTTTCGCTCGAGATCATTAAAACTACGCCAGACTAACCTCAAGATAATTGTTCGACATTTTTTTTTGCAACAACTAACGTTCACACACCAGAAATTGAGGAGTATGCAAAAGTTCATTAGAGTCTTCTTTTATCATTTTACACATTTTGACCTCGATATCTCAATTCTTGTGGACGTGAGTTGTTGCAAAAAATATGTCGACGCCATTTATTCTAACGCTAACGACGCCAATCGGCCAACGACTCAAAAGTGTCTCCCTGACGCAAACGCAATAGATCAGGAAGCCACGTTTTGGACCACTGGCCAAGTAGTTGGCTGTGCTAACTATTCGAAAGTTGAAGGGTCCAATTGCATAGCTGCAGTGGCCAACTAACGCGCCACGATTTAAAATGGTCATTGTATCCAACGGACTTGGCCTGTCTGTCAATCTGAGCAGACGTTCTGACCAACTAATCCTTACCCAACAAAAAATAGATGTGCAGGCCAACCATTTCTCTGAGTGTAAAAATAGAAAAGTGGACGCCGCTCGGTAGACCTAAAGAGCAGTTTTAAACATCCTGTAATGAAAATATCTTATAATTAACAACTTTGAAAAGCAACGTTTACCTGTTTCGAATTCGGAAGATAATTTGAAATGAACCGTATAAAGTTTTACAAAAAAAGAACCGATTTTATGAAATTGTTGTGTTCTAGCTAGAGCTTGAACGTGCTTCAATTAAAAAAATTGCCTGGATAAAAAATGTATAATATCGAATATCTTATGATTCTCATTGTGGGCATAAAAAGAGAAAGGTTCTAGGTGAATGCACAGAAATCTCTGCCAGGGTGACTTTTTTTGCGAATAATAAAATAGTGATACAGTGTGGAGCTATAGGTTGATGAGAAAAGATAAGGGAACGAGATGCTCATAACAGAGGAACATGAAAGGACACCGCTGGGAACTGGTCGAGCGATGAAAATAATGCAGGTCGTAGCGAATTCGTAATCACGAGGCTCGATGCGCCAGACGAGGGTGCATGAAATGCACACTTGAGTGCGCATGGCCACTGGTCCATGAAACTTGTCTAAAAAAGTAACCTCAGTTAAATTCTCAATAACTAAAAATGTCGCATATTATAAAAATCGTACGTTGAGCTACTCAGTAGACGTCACAAGAGATTTTTCAATAGCTAATTTAATTCAGACTTCTACTTTTCACTGGGTTTATGAAGATTTAAAAATACTTTCCATAAAGATAAAATTCAATTTTCGATATGTTGGAAATTGAAAACTTTTTTATAACAAAATTTTAATATAAGCACAATAATAGACTTTTTTATTTTGCATAAAAATTGTACCGGGAGGACTAATAAAGATCGAAAAATAAAATTCCCAAAAGTGTAAAACTCTCGAAAAATGAATTTTAAAAATAAAGATTCCTGAAATTACAATACTGGTAGAAATTACAAAGTTCGGGACAATGGACAATTCATGAGAGTATATAATAGTACCAAAAATGAAAATTTCCGATAATAGAGAATTTCAGACATGATAAAATATTTGACATTTTAAGGTAGTTGTGCCAAAAATGATAAGTCTGAAAAAATAGTTTTTCTATGATTTTAAGAATCAAAATAATATTACTGATCATATCATTTCAAATAATAAATATTACTTTTAATAAAAGAAAATTCTGAGCAGGACTCTTTAAGAACAGAAGTACCTGAAAATCCCCACTTAATTTTTTTTTCATGACTTTTTGAAGGACAAATGTGACGAATAACTAATAAGCTCCGTTTAATTATTTTTAAATGCTTACCACTCCTAAATAATTAGTACAATATTTTGAAGTTATTGAGTTCTTTCGTCCTATTTCAGCAGCACTTTTTTGGGACATAAATCTCATCAGCACTCGTAAAAATTAAAAAAAAAAAATTTTAATGGAACTTATCTAGTACTTTTATGCCAGAAATTGTTTAGGACTTTTAAAAATTCAAAAAGAATTGGTTGGGACTTTTCCGGTACTTTTTTTTCCTAAGAAAAGTCCTCACTGAGAAAAAAAATTAAGTGGGACTTTTCTGGCACTTTCGTCCTAAAAAAGTTCTAGCGAAACGGGACATAATTTGAAATTTTGTTATGACTTGACTCCTATTTCAGCAGAACTTTTTTAGAACATAAACCCCATCAGCCCTTGTAAGAATTTCCAAAAACCATAAAATGAACTTATCTAGTACTTTTGTCCGGAAATTATTTAAGTCTTGTGAAAAGGTAAAAAAGAATTAATACTTCAGTCCTACTTTATCAGTACCTTTTTGGAACATTATTCCCATTAGCCTTGATGAAAATTTCGACAAAATTTCGAAAAAATGAAAATGAAACTCATCTAGTACTTTTGCCGCAGAGATTATTCAGGACTCGTAAAACTTTAAAAAGAATTAGATGGGACTTTTCCGTTACTGATTTCCTAAAAAAGTTCTGCTTGAAAAAAATTATGTGGGACTTTTCCGGTACAATTTTCCTAAGAAAGTCATACTTAAACAGAAAAATTAGGTGGGACTTTTGCGGTACTTTTATCCTGAAAAAGTTCTGGTTAAACGGGACATATTCTGAACTTTTTTGGTACTTCAGTTCTATTTCAGCAGTAATTTTTTGGATATAAGTAATACAAGCATTTTTCAAAATTTCTAAAACAATAAAATAGAAATTATCTAGTACTTTTGTCCTGGAAAACCCTGCTCAGAATAAAAATAAAATTAAGTGGTACTTTTGCCTTGTTCTAAAAAAGTCCTAGTGAAACGGGACATATTTTTTACACTTTCAATACTTGAGTCCTATTTCAGCAGTACTTTTTCGGGACATAAGTCATACCAGTACAAATTATGTAGGGATTGTAAAATTTTTAAAATAAAATTAAGTGAGACTTTTCTGTCGTTTTTTTCCTAAAAGAGTGCTGCTCAAAACTTTTAATAAAATTAAATGGAACTTTTTCGATACTTTTTTCCTACAAAAGTCCCATCAGTACTTGTAAAAATTTCGACAAATTTAGAGGGACCGAGAGCGGGAGTTTATCCGAGATCCCAATGAAATCTCAATGGGACGATTTTTTTAGTCGGGATCCTTTTCCAACTTAATAATCCCTTTTATTGATCTTTCAATATCATCTTACCCTCAAGTGGCTCACCACTGATGTCCTAACCCTACTTAATAATGCTAATACATTGGATAATAGACAAAACTATCCCTCTTGGGTGTAAAAGTAAATGAAGTGCATAAACATAATAAAATAATAATAAAAAAATTGACATTTAAAATTAGTTCATATCTTACATAATGTGCGAAAACTAACACTGCCAGCCTGGCGCCCATAATGTACCGTTACATCGCTAAAAGGGTATTAAAGCGCGCGCGACTCTTCTGCCAGCTGTTAAAGGTTTCTTATCTTTCTCTTGAGAGAAAGAAAGCAGAGTAAGAGAAGAAGCGGACCAAGCAAGAGAGAGGGACTTTAGTGAAAAAAACGTTCCACATTCTGTCCTGATTGCCTTCTTTTTGCGAAGGGAGGCGATGCATTTTACGCGGCTGGAACACCGGGGAAACACCGGGACACATTGGTTATATTCGCGCGAGCCATCGAATCATCGAAGCGTGAGACGAGAGTACGCCCCTGGCAAAATAATCAAATATCTCTGCAACATTTTCAGAGTTGCATATTGTATAATGTATACATTGGCGAAGAAAGGGCAGGAGGTTAATATCGAGTCGAAAGTATTTACAAGTCGGAGGTAAGCAGGTAAATGAGAAATTTAAATGCAAGGGTTGCAGTAGATTTGAATTTAGATATTTAAAATTAAATTAAATTTTTTGTTTAAATATGTTCAGTTTATTATTTTAAATTTTTTGTAGATTTACCACCCCTTTTTTCTCGAGAGGATTGCGGATAATCTTTCAACTTCTGTGTACTAATTCATAACGATCATCATAACTCCCCTTCTCTTCCTCATCCTCCTCTTTATCTGACACAATTATTTTCACAGTAAATGAAACAAAATAGGAGGATGAGACAACGGCAAAAAAATCTTTTATTTTTTTGGGTCACCCTAGTGTACAAGTAATCCGTTTCGGAATTGAGGGTCGACCTTAAAAGCCACGTCAATCTCATCGAAAGCTATCGGTAATCCGATCGCACTTTTGATGTTAAAAGCAATGGGGTATCTTCGGACGAGAAAAAAGAGCAAATTTGAAACGTGAGAAGTCGATCAACGAATTTTTTTATCGTCTTAAAAACATTACGTATAGCTTGGGATAATTCTTAATGTTTTAAATATGAATGTAAATTTAAATTTAAACATAATGTACATTAGGTCATTTTTCTTAACAAACGGGATTTTATCATTAATTTTTAAAATTTTGTTACCGCAGACAAAAATTGCTTCTACTTAAAATAAAATAAACAAATCTACACTTTAGCTAAAATATAAAAAAACACGCTTGCTACGCGCGTGATTACTTTTTTGTCTCGCACAATTTTGAGATTAAAATCTAATAATATTGATACCATATTTTTGTATTTCATAGTACCTATTATCTGAAATATTACAGAAGGCAATCAAGGACAATGGTTTTGACTATTAATGAAAATTGATATTTTTACTCCAGCATTAATATACAATATATGAACGAAAGAATCGTTGCAGTTCGAAACCTGATAATATTTTTTGATCAAACTTTTTTATTGGTTCAGCAACTCAATATCTAGAAGGAAAAGTAAAAAAGAAATTTATTTAAAAATTGGATTCTTTATCGTTGTCCAAAGTTTAAAAAACGTACCCTTCGAGCGAAAAAAAACTTTCCCTACATTTCCTCTGAACCTGATAATATTTTTTGATTGAAAATTTGAATTTTTATTACTGTTTAAAGTTGAGAAAACGTGCGCTCGAACGGACAAAACTTTACTCATCATTTGCTCGAAACCTTATAGCTTTTAATATTTTGTAATTAAAACTTTTTGTCTATTCAGCAAATCAGCAGCTAGAAAGTAGATTCATACTTTTTCTTAAATTGAAAATTTGATTTTTTTATCACTGCCGTTTTTTTTCTTTATTAACTAAAAATGACTCACTGCGTGAGACATAATCCAATACCGTACTTTTAGTACATTTAAAATATTTCAAAAACATAAGAAATACGTTTTGAAGATATTTCCGGATGAAACATTCATCAAGGTGTTTTAATTTATATTCAACATAAAAAAATAACTTTATTGGCAAATACAAATTTAGTCAAAAATTATATTTTTACAATAAATAAAAACTGACCATTTTTCTGTATTTTCATTGCTTTTTAACATTTAAATAATTAGGTTGGTAAACTAAAACTTACGACAAAGGGTTAAATTTTGCGTGTTCTATTACAAATTTAAGCTCTTTTTTACATTTTGATCCTGTACCATGAAAAATTTCATTAAACAATTCTCTTTTAGATCAAAAATAATATTATTGAAATTGTTCATTTTGTCCCTGTATTTTTTATTTATTATTTCAAAAAAAAAATTAAATTGAAAAATCGAGCAGTTTGAGGACCTTGAAATTTTAGTAGAAAAAATCAAGTGTGCCAAAATCGCAACAAAATAAAGCGTATTCCCGCTACTGCCCCTCCTATAATTTCCCCTCACTTCCCCTTAACGCATTTTGCCTCACTTTCCCTGCTTTCCCTTCCCTCATTTTCATCACTTCCCCCCACTTCTCCTACTTCGTCTTCCCTCATTGCCCCCCACTTCTACTTCCCCTCCTATAATTCCTCCTCCACTTCTCCTACTTTCCCTACCATAATTACACCTCATTTTCCATACGCTTCCACTTCTTATTTATCCTAACTTTCCCTACTTATCCTCCCATCATTCAACCTCTACTTCTCCTACTTTCCCTACCACAATTACACCTCATTTCCCCTACGTTCACACTTCTCATTTATCCTAACTTACCCTACATCCCCTCATATTATTTTTCGTCACATGTCCCCTCACATCTCCTTACTTCTCCTAGTTACTCTCCCATCACTTCCCCTCCTTCTTCTCCCCTCATACCCCCCACTTCTTCTAGTTCTCCTCCACTTATCCTACATCCCCTACCATGATGACCATCACTTCCCCTAAGTTCCTAACCCTCATTTCCCCTAACTTCCCTATCTCTCATATCCCTCTACTTCCCATAGTTACACTCCCATTACTTTCCCTAATTTTTCTTCCCTTATCCCCCCCCACTTCTCCTACTTCCCCTCCCGAAGTTTCTCCTCCACTTCTCATACTTTCCCTACCATCATTAAGCTCACTTGCCCTACGTTCCCTTCCCTTATTTCCCTTATTTCCCTTACTTCTTCACTACATCCCCGAGTGAATTCCGCCTCGGATTTTACTTAAATAATTGAACTTCTCTGCATGTAATTATTTTAGTAAAGTTGATAGGCTGAAAATATATATCTATCTCTTCTTGACGATATCTGTTTTCCTATAGAAATACTGGCATTACAGCGCTTTCGATGTAAATGAGAGCAAACGGAATGCAGACCATCGACGAGACCCCTCGTTAGGAATTAAATCAGAAGTCGCAGTACCCGAAGGAATACCTACCTACCTGTATCACGAGACGATCTCGGAATAGAGGGGTACCTTTCAATTCATAACCTCAATGAGAACGCTATCTGCCTGCAAATATCTTCTGCCTCCACCTCCTTCTCGGTTTCCTTCTCATACCCCCCACCTTTTTATACGCCTTCGGTACTTTCAGGTGCCTAGCTTCTATTCAAAAGGTCTTGCAATGCAAAACTTTTTCAATATGATTTCTGTTCACCGTAGCCAATTACCCTTTCGCGAAAGCCTACATACAATCTGTTAGTGTTCATCTTTCTGGCACTTTATACGCTCAGAAAACTTTTTTATGAAAAGCTTCAGCGGTTTCGGGTTTCTTAGAATTTGCCTGGAGAACAGAAAGTGGCTCCGGTACCTTCATTTCAGATGAATGGTTCGAGAAGAGATGTAGCAAGTGGATAAAGTGGTTAAATTATTCTAATGAAAGGGTCTTTAGCATTTTCTGTGAATATTAATCACTTGGGTGTTCGCGATTTAACATTTTGCAATGAAATTCCTCGTTTGAGCTTGAAAATATCTTTCATTTTTTGGGAGAAAGCTTTGTCCTCTCATTAGATTCATCAAAGTATAGACTATGT
>CAKNWU010053377.1:0-18945 GCA_932072015.1 Andricus quercustozae
GAATCTATTCTGAAGATTTGTATGTGCCAATTTGTCAAAATTTTCTATTTCTCTGTTATGGGCAAAAGGTTTGTCTATGTTTACAAAAAATGCCAACAAAAATATTTAGAACAAAAACATATACCAGACAGAAAGAGAAAGGAAGAAAGAAGGAGAAAGGAAGAGAGCATAATCATTATTATTGGAAAAATATGAACTACATACAAAAATTAACCAGTTTATACTTAATGTTAGAAATAATTCTTATATTATTATAGAAAAAACACAGGAATTGATGTTGAAAAATACAATTTTCCAACTTTCGTAGAC
The DNA here is from genome assembly GCA_932072015.1 of Andricus quercustozae. Taxonomy (NCBI): domain Eukaryota; kingdom Metazoa; phylum Arthropoda; class Insecta; order Hymenoptera; family Cynipidae; genus Andricus; species Andricus quercustozae. Next base: position 310 of record CAKNWU010053377.1, read on the forward strand.
GGCCGTGTCTATACAGCTAAAAGGCGCCTCTGAGTTATGTGCTCGCGGCGTTACTCGAGAGAATAAAACAATCTTAGGTTATTAACATGTCGTTCAATTGAAGTAAAACTTCACAGAAAACTTCTAGAAATTCTAATGAACATTTCATCCGCTGGAAGTTTTTGATAGCTTAAACTTACATCGATAGACTTTTCGATTGAAAATATCGAAACCATTTTCGTATACTTACCTACAAAAACATTATTAACAATTTTTCATAACAATACAAATAAATTTAAACTACTCTACCACTTAAAGTACACTCTGAAATATAATTCCTTCAAATTTGAAGCAAAAATCTTCAATATTCTGTGAATTATAGCGAGTTGAAGTGAAAAAAACAGGAATTTGTTCAGTTTTCAAAATTCGTGTTTTTTGAAATTATTTCAAGAATGCACAGAGTTACAACTTTTTTCGAGAGGAAAAAAAGATGCGCATTTAAATTTCGAATAAGAATATAGATTTGAAAAATTAAAATTTTCAAATATTTTTAAAAATGCCGAGGGGCCTCCCCACCGCCAGCGATCAGACTTTATATGCCCTTCTACGATCCGGCGGTTCAATTGTATGCTGTAAAGTTGAAAGTCAAAAAAAGATTACAAGGTGCCGTTTACGAAACTAATTCAGATGAATCATACGTTCCCCTATTGAAAAAAAAAAACAATCAAGGAATTTAGGTGAAAGTGTGGTCGCTCAAAGTATGGCCAGACTTGGTTGAGGAGAAGTCACAGTGTGTTACCAGACCACGAGCAATCAATTTTCCCCATATACAAGAATAAATCCCATAGGAATGCAATCCCAAATATGATACCCGAGAACTCTTGTTTTCCTACTCCAGCGGCACCAATTGTCGACGCCTACGTAGATGAAGCATGTAGCCACTCCGGATAAGGAGAAGTCAAGGCAGGAATTGGAGTATAGTTCGGGCCAAATAACGTATTCAATCTATCACGTGCTTCACAAGGATGACAGAGAAAGAACGTTGTGGACATTTAAGTAGCTAAAATTACTTTCAAAAAGGTACAGGCAGCTGGAATAAATAAACTGCGGATTACCACTGATTATAAATATCCGATCAATAGTGCAACCCAGTGGATGCCACAATGGGAAACACAAAATGAGAAAACAAGAGAACATAAACCCGTTAAAAATCGAGTCGACTTCGAACCCATTATGTCAGCCACCAGATCGTTGGAAGTAATTTGGAAACATGTTCCAAGATATCAGGGTATCCGCGGAAATGAGATTGTCAATCATCTAGCTCGCGCTGAAATCGGAAAATCCTCGTTACTTAACGAGGGTGATACCAAAGAAAGCGACTAATCTCAAGATCGAGAGAAATCCTTTCAAAAGTCCTCCACCTCGTTGAGCAGATTCCTCGAAGCAAAAAAGTCTTTATCATGGGACTACGAACATGGAAGTTACAGCCTGAGAGGTGCACGGTTCTTGCAGAGAATATTATGATTATGTGTTCTTCAAACGAGTCCGGAACTTCCTAGAAAAATACAAAGATCAGGTTTCGGAACAAAGTGTCTTTAATCGTGAAAAAAATCAATCTGAACCTGCTCATAAGAAAAGTCTCCCCCTTTCATTTCAGTCATTTAGCTCGCGCCAGAATCGGGAAAAAGCACGTTACTTAAAAAGGGTGTTACCAAAGAAAACGACGAGTTTCAAAATCGAGATAATCGTTGATGTACCATCACCACTTTCAGGTAGTGATATCAGTAGTGATTCCACTGATTCCACTAATCCCAACATCAAAAGAAATCCTTTCAAAAGTCCTCCACCTCGTTGAACAGATGCCTCGAAGCAACAAAGTCCTTATCATGGGACTACGAAGACATGGAAGTTACAGCCGGAAAGGTGCTCGATCCTTGCAGAGAATATGATAATGTGTCCTTCACACGAATCCGCAACTTCCTAGAAAAATACGAAGATCAGATTTCGGAACAAAGTGTCTTTAATCGTGAAAAAAATCAATCTGAACCTGCTCATAAAAAAATTCTCCCCCGTTTAATTCTAAATCTGAAACAAAATACAAGAATTTCTTCGAAAGTCATCGAACCCATCCAGGAATTGTAAAAATTCCGGGGGCGTGAAAAAAAATTTGGGACATTTTAATGAGGTCCCAGAGCTAACCAAATCTTCTATTTTCAAAACACAACCTTCTAGGCGATTGCTTTTCTTCCCCCTCTCTGCAATTAAAATCAGAACAGAAGCGAATTCAGCTCCTGTACCAAGAAACAAAGATAACAAAGAAAATCGGATAAAAGAATATTTGAGTAAAAACAAACCCGAAATTAAGTCAATGCGATTAGACCTACCGAATATTCCCATCAATGATGCAGGTATCGATTTTTCGATTTTCTGCATTGATTACCGAACATCCTTTTCTTGCGAAGAGATTACCAAGATTTTGCTAACGCAGAAACTCACTCTCGTACGGACGATACAAAAGGCTACAAGTCTGGCTTACCTTCAACGGTCGTTATAAAATCTAGTCTATTTTTGTGAACCAAAGACACTCAAGTTTAGCAAATTGGACCGATGAGATGGAAGGTCTTAAAAATATTTGTCATGCCTAAAAACACGATAACCAAAAAACTCTTTATATGATTTACCATGTCACTATGCCCTTGAAAATCCAAAGTTTCACCTGACTATATTTTTCTGTTTCTGCTTCTGGTCTCACGATATAAAGCACTAAAGTGTATCCTTACGGACCGACGGGGTAGCTTTATTAGCAACCTAATGAAAAAGCTGCTAAGGTTTTTTTAAGTCAAAACTTGGATAACATCTGGATATCGACCGCAAAAAAATGAATAATTGAAGAGAAGTCACAGCATATTGACCGTCTATATTAAGCACTACGTAAACAATTATGATCATTGAGATAGACGTATCCCTTTCGCCATATGTGGATGTAATGCGTCAGTTTATAAGGCGACCCATTTCTCACCATATAAATTAGTTTTTGCTCAAATAACCAGAACTTTCACCTTTTTCCTCAGAATAAAGAATTCAAGACCTATGGATCATACCTTTCATATTTGATTATTAAAATAACATATATTTAGAGAATTGCCGAAAAAAATTTGATCCAAGCCAAACTTCGCTCTGAATGTTAGATATGACCCTACAAGACGAAAATGGAGAACGTTCCATGAAGCCCGCAGATGAGCTCCTACGTGTACACTGTTAAAGGCAACAGGGAGCATCTACTTAAGTGTGGAAGAAACGTTGAAGTTGAAAACATGCCCTCCAAGTTGAACAGAAAAATAAAGTAACAATTAAAACTGTGGAATAAAAAGTCAGAATTAGTTTTATAAAAATACATTAACCTTTTTTCTTTTCTATCTCTGTAATAGTTTGCCAGGATATCAAAAGGCAAACCCACAAAAACCTATTTGCAGCTAATGCGGAAGAACACCTAGGACTGATGAAACGTAGATCCAGAACATAGAGGGTAATGGTATTCTTAGATGTTACCAAATTTGACGCATACGTGGACGAAATGCAAGTACAAGTAGATATACTATCATAATTCTGCCGAAATCTAATGGAACATCAGTGCAAGCGCACTGTTGAAGGATATCAACTTCAAAACAAAATTTCAAGATTCCAAAAACTTGGAAAGAAATCAAGACGTTAGTTACAGAACTTACTGGTCAGTAAACGATTTCAGTAGAAACGATGCTACCGGAGGGGATAAGAAAACCGCGAAATATGCGTAAGCTTGGATTCCCAGAAGGGATGGGCGGGCATGTAGCTGGTATTTTCAGATATGACCATGGGCAACAAATTGAAGAAAAAATTAAAAACCATAAAGATGTTTTCGCTTACATCTCTCATTTAATCGTTTTACGATTTTTCTTTCTACCCTCGTAATTCAATCTTGAAAAACATTTTATTTAAAAAAATTTATAACTATTTTACATAGAGTTAAAAGAGACTTATTGATGTCGAGCAAACGATTTGATAAATGAAACCTACTGCAGTTATAGTATAACAGGATACATCTAACTATCCACTGATAAATATGAACCCTTCGCGACTTCTCGTCTCTGTCCACAAAAAAATCTTCTCACCTGTAGGTGCTAAAAATAAGATTTTAAAATGTAAAGATTCTTGAATATTTTAATATGTCTCCAAGAAATACGAGCGATGGATGTAATTTAACAGTTTAATGTGGTAAAAAAATTTGTAATAAAAAGTTTCCTAAATGAGAATACAATACTCATTTCAGACAATGAGATTTTCGAAAACAAAAAAACTTCTAAGCGGACTCAAATATTTTTTTTAAAGGAAGGGTATCCTGAAAGAGTGTGAGAATATTAACTGACTGTAGCTAGAAATATAAAAAAAAGGAAATCTTGTGTCACCTTCACCCAAAGACAAAAAAATCTTGGACGAGCTAGGCGTATGAGCACCAGAAGAGCAAAAATTATAGTAAATCAAAACTGCCAATTTTGTAATTTTTTACATTTGAAATAAAATAGATCTTTCTGCATATATGCATATCATGCGTATCATGCAATTTTACTTGTTCGTCTCTTTGTGTACTACGAATAGCCGTACATAAAATTTTCAAATCATAAAAAAGTGGTTTCAAACATTTTGAAAATGCTCTAACTTTCTGAATTTTTATCCAAAATGGCTGGCTCAAAAACTTGACCTTCAGTTTAGGACAATTCCTTCAAAAGTTATCGTGCTTACAGGTGAAAAATCTACAGACACACAGACACATAGAGAAACAAACGGACAGAAACATTCGCGAAAACCTGTTTTTAGGGTTCAGAAGGTATTAAAGCGTGAACGTATATTTTGAGAGTAATTTTGAAGAGTTCCACATAAATTATGAAGAATTTCAAAGAATTTCAATAAAGTTTTGGTGAATACCAAAGAGTTATTTTGAATTCCAATTAATACATAATGAATTTTAAAAGATTAAAGTTTAAAGATTTCATGGTGAATTTTAACGAATGCATAGTGAATTCCAGAGAATTCCTAGTAATTTTTCAAAAATTCCAAAGAATTCAAGGTAAATTACACAAATTTCAAAGAAATTAAAAAAAATTGAAGGTGAGTCTTAAACAAGTCAATCAATTAAAATAATTTGAGGTGATTTCCGAGGACTTTAAAGAATTGAAACGAATTATAATATTTTCAGATTATTTTCGAAGAATGTCAAACAATTTATGATAAATTACAAAGAATTTCTTAGAAATTCTAATGAATTCAAGGTGAATTCCAAAGAAATCGATTAGATGTCATAGTTTTAGGTGAATTCTGAGGACATTAAAAAATCAAATGGAATCAAATGTAAATTGCTACATTTAAAATTAAGTCAAAAATGTGAGACTCGAGATATTAATTGCTCACTTGACTTGATTATAAGATTTACTTTACCTTCCGTTTCGTGGAACAATTCATCCAGTTTTTTGAAAATTGCGATAGTAAACGTGGCGACAGTAAAAGTGATTTGCATATTTATTATAATAAATGCACTTGTATTATGAAAGTGACAGTGTTTCATTTTTTCATGAACCTTCTCAGCTGTCAACGCCTCCTAATCCTTAGAATAATTTAATTATGTAACTGTTTGTTTGTGTGCGATAAATTTCATGCCTTGAACAGTAATTAATTCTAGAAAATTTCAATAAATGTATGGATACATGGTGAATTCTAAAGAAATACAAAGAACTTAAGGTGAATTCCTACGAATTTATAGTAAATTTCATAGAATTTCTCGTGAATCCTGAAAAATTCCAAAGAATTCAAGGTTTATTCAAAAAAATTTCAAGGATATTAACAAAAATTGAAGGTGAGTTCCAAATAAAACAATGAATTCAAGTAATTTAAGTTGAATTCCGATTTCTTTAAATAACTAAAATGAAATATGAGTACTCTTAGATTAATTTTTAATTGTGAATTCTAAATACTTAATAATGAAGAATTTAATGTGATTTCCGATAACTGTAAAGAATATAAAATAAATTTAAATATTTTGAGATTTTTTCCCAAAGAATATCTAATGAATTCTAAAAAATTCCAAAGAATTCATGTTTAATTCATAAAACTTGAAGGGAATTATAAAAATTGATTGTCCTTCTGAAAGAGAAACTGGCCACGGAAGAACACGTTTCTTCGTTGAGTGTGAGAAACCAAATGAAACTAATCAATAAAACCCATGGGATATACTTTGTATGTACATCAATCCTAAAATTACACCAGCTTTACTCTTTCATGGAAACGCTAGTCGTCTAGAAGTTCGATCCCCTATAATTGTGGTTCAATGTACAACACGTCACCCTATGTAGACAAAGCAAATATGTGAATAAAGATTCTACAGTTATAGACATGATCAATAAAATGATGGCCTCTGGAAGGAAATTTTATGTGTAACTTAGAAAAACTGAAGGTGAGTTCCAAAAAGATCAGTGAATTCAAATAGTAAAAGATGAAATCCGAGTACTTTAAAGAATCGAAACTACTTCTAAATATTTTTTTCAGATTAGTCCCGATGAATGCCAAAGAATATATGATGAGTTCTCAAGAATTCCTAAAGAATACCAATGAATTTGCGGTGAATTCAGAAGAGTTCATTCTGAGTTCCACATAATCATAGTGAATTTGTGAATTCAAGGTTATAAAGAATTTGAAAGAATTCGAGGCAAATAAAAAAAGATTAAAGGAAGTTTAAAAAAATTGAAGGTGAATCCCAAATTAATCAATAAATTCGAAGAATTTAAAGTGAATTTCCAGGAATTAAAAGAAATAAAAGAAATTATAAATAATATTTTCAGATTAAATCCGAAGCATCCCAAAAATTTTATTATGAATTCCAAAGAATATTAATAAATTTGTGGTAAAGTCTGAAGTGAAAAAAAATTATAGGCATGTTGAAAGAAATTATACATATTTTGAGATTTGTTTTAAAAAAGTCCAAAGAATTTATGATAAATTTTAAAGAATTTCAATAAACTTGGATTAAATTCCTAATAGTTTGTTGTGAATTCCAATGAGTTTACGGTGAAGTCTAAAATTTTATTTGTAGTTTCCAAGAATTCATAATAAATTCTTTACAATTCTTAGTACATAACTTCTAAAGAATCCCAAACAATTCATGGAGAATTCTTAAGACTTGATTTTGAATTCTGTAGAATTTATAATGAATGTCAAAAAATTCTAAGGCATTCAAGTTAAATTCTGCAAATTTCAAGGGAATTTACAAAAATTTTGAGATTAATTCCGTGGAATGACCAAGAGTCTATGATGAATTCTATAGAACTCCAATTCCAATGAAGTAATTGTGAATTCTAATTTTTAATTGGTAAATGCCAAGAGTTCATAGTAAATACTAAAGAATTCCAAAGAATTCATGGTGAATTCCGAAGAGTTCATTATAAATTTCTAAAGAATTCATTGTTAATTCAAAAATGTTGTTAGCCAGTTTCAAGAATGTATAGTAAATTCTATAGACTTCCTTGTGAATTGTGCATAAATCTGAAGAATTCAAGGTAAATTCCTCAAATTTCAATATGAATTCCAAATAATTATTGTTTAATTCTATACAATTATTAGTGAATTCTACAGAATTGCAATGAACTCTGTTACGTACGTAGCAGCGAAACCCCTATCAAGATATATTTTATATATTTTATTTCTCTGCAAATAAATACTTTCGATCAAAATTTTCCCTGCTAAGTTGAAACGCCACTATCCTGGTTATATAAAATTTATATAAATATGCAAAAAACTATACATTTGAGATTCGCTATCCGGGCTAGGCTCAAAAGGTTATTAAATGTGGCTTAACATACGAGGATATAATGTCCATGTGCAAAGTCTATATGAAACCAGATAAAGAACGAAAGAAATTTTCTTAAGAAAAACTGAAATCTGACAATCTCTCTAAGATTATCAGAAGTCAAGAAATTAAATATTTTTCAAGGGGACTTTGGGAATTTCAAACTTTTCTTCCATGCAATCGTTGCACTAGTAGTGTGACGATTTCGGAATACCAAAGCAACCTTTTTTGTTGATCTGTGTTCCAATTCAAATCGTATTAAGACGCGCACTGTACAATTTCACGTAGTCTTCCGATTTTCAAAATTTTGTAACTTCGTCTGGTGAAATAATTTGTAGACGATTTTTACGACAAGAACAGACAGAGCTCTCCTTCCGTCAGAACACTCTTTTGACTATATCCAGACCTCAGACACCCATGCCTTTTATGGATAAAAAGACGATTCTGGCCAAAAAAGAATTCAAATCCGATATTAAGTCTTTTTTGGATGAATTTTGCAAATATAAACGAGAACTAGACAATCAGTAGCTATTGATATAGTGAACCCTACAACCACGCAAGGCCTAAAAGATTATATTTAGGTGAAGCTGCTGTTACAAATTATGATAGGTGTATTACGTTTTTTCTATAACTACCGCCGAACAGTAAATCAAGTTAGAAGTCCCTCCAGAAGAAATAATTCCCTTCGATGTTTGTCAATTTCCAGGAGAAGATTTTTCTAAATTAGAATTAGAGCAATCCGAAAAAATGAGAAGAACAATCTTCGAAATGATTTTAAAGATCCCGCTGAGCAAGTCCTAAAAAGTCTGTATTTCTCATTTAAGCATAGAAGAACAGGAAATAATCAATAACTTGGTCAGCAACTATCCCGACGTATTTCATCTGCGAAATGAGAAATGAAGCTGTACAAATCCGATTGCTGAAAATCAATAACGTTGCCCTCGTGAAACAGCTGGGAGAAACAAGTGGGTTTTACCAAATTAAAATGCTCCCTGAGGACAGGACCAAGACAGCTTTTTCAGCACCTCTGGGGCATTTTGAATACCTATGGATGCCCACGGGAATGAAAAACGCAACAGCGACTTTTTAGCGCCTCATGAACACCCTCCTAATGGAGATGCAGGGATTTGAAGATTGTATCTGCCTAGACGATAGAGTGGTAAGGAAAGCAAATTCACAACTCCAGCCTAATAAATGTAAGTTTCTTAGGACTGAGGTTGCATACCTAGGTCAAATCTTTATTAGAGAATTAGTTAAACCTAACCTGGAAAAAATATCAGCAAATAAAAGTTACCCACGACCTCAAAATTTATGCGAGTGGCGAGCACTACAATTGTGAAGTTTTCGCAAATTGCGAAGGTACCTCTGTATGGAACACATATTTCAGTACAAATTTTTGCCTATATTTTCATGGTCATAAGTTCATTCTAGCATGAGACAATAAACCAGTTCACTGGATAAACTACATCGAAATTGCAGGTACACGACTGATTCATGGGCGTCAACGGCTCAAGTATTGTACTTTCAAATTCAATCAAGATAAAAAAATTAAACAGGCATGTCAAAATCACAAGCTAATAAGTTATTATCAGTCGTAGAAACGCGACCGTCTAGCAAAGTATCTGCACAGATGTCTGCTGCACATTTGCATGCTGCGAAGTTCGAAGCCAGAAAAAGATTACAAGCTGCGTTTACGAAACTGATTCAGATGAATCACACGTTCTCCCTGTTGAAAGAAAACAATCAAGGAATATAAGTGAAAGTGGGATCACTAAAAGTGTGTCCAGACTGTGTTCAGGAGAAGCCACAGTATATTACCAGACCACGAGCAAACAATTCTCCCCATATAAGAGAATAAATCCCATAGGAATGCAATCCCAAATATGATACCCGAGAACTCTTGTTTTCCTACTTCAGCGGCACCAATTGTCGACGCCTACGTAGATGAAGCATGTAGCCACTCCGGATAAGGAGAAGTCAAGGCAGGAATTGGAGTATAGTTCGGGCCAAATAACGCATTCAATGTGTCACGTGCCGCACAAGGATGACAGAAAAAGAACGTTGTCCTCTTACAGAGGTCTAGAGAGACCATCATAGGGCCGCTAGTGAGACTTGCTATGGCTAGTCTGACGTTGGGACATGTCCCGGCGGCATGGAGGGATACAAAAGCAGTCTTTATTCCGCAAGCAGGTAGTATCGGTTATAGCTTACACAAGGATTGCCGCCCCATTAGCCTAACATCTTTTCTACTAAAAACAGTGGAAAGACTTGTGGATAGATACATCCGCGATAAGATCTTGTCAATGAGGTCACTTCACAAAGAGCAACACGCCTATAGGGCTGGTCACTCGACGGAGACGGCCCTAAGCGGAGCAGTATACCTAATTGAAGGACAACTGAAGGAGAAAGGCCTCGAGATTGGAACCTTTATGGGCATCGAAGGGGCTTTTAACAACACCTCTCGAGAGGTGATCAAGGTGGCCATAATCACACATTGTGTGCCTACTGCAGTCATGGAATGAACGTGCTACATGTTGGCCAAGTGGAATCTGACTACGACTAAGGGTGATACCACTATATGTGGAATCGTTGACTCGATATGTCCGCAGGGAGAAGTTTTATCGTCCTTGCTGTGGTGCCTAGTAGTGGATGAACTGCTTCATCTACTCTTGAGTCAGAGTAACCACGTCATAGGCTATGCGGACGATATACTGGTTATCGCGCGCGGCCAGCATCTGGATGCGCTCTTCGGTGTAATGCAGCAAGCACTGATGATAGTGGATTTATGGTGTAAGAACACTGGACCAGAAGGTCTAAGTGGGGAACCACGAATAAACTGAAACTTGGAGGACAACAACTGGAAACCAAAGAACGAGCTAGTCGCGAATCTATGGCTCTGTAGAAGAGCCATCGGGAAAAGCGATCTTGCGACCTAGGCTAACCTATGCGGCGGTGATATGATAGAGCAGGTTCGAGCTGTCCACTTCCTTGAAGTCGACACCCACGATCCACCACCAAGGATCTCGACAGCAGTGACGATACCAGTCGACATCGCGAGGAGGCCGACCCTGAACATGCCCAGGGACAAATTGGCCACTCGCTACCTCTTCGACAAGAAGTATCGAGATAGCCTATCCACGAAGGAGGAATGGGTTAACGGTGACGCACACCTGCCCATTGATGGAGATAACTGGCTTACAGATGGCTCCAGGAACGAGGAGAATGCAGGAGCCGGTGTATATCGTAGAAGGTATGGAATGGGCTTGACAATCGATATTAGGTCCTACGCCACAGTTCTACAATCTGAGATTATGGCCATACTACAGTGCGCCTACAAGGTAAAAGAGTATGGCAACAAAAGAAACATCCGTATCTGCTCCGACAGCAGGGCTGCTATATTGGCCTTGAATGGAACAACGATCATGTCGCTATTAGTATGGGAATGCTTTGTGGTACTAAATATGTTAGCGACGGAAAACCGAGTTACTCTGCTATGGATCCCTGGACACAGCGGTATCAATAGCAATGAGATATCGGATAGGCTAGCCAAACTAGCAGCAAGAAGAAACTTTACTGGACCCGAGCCAGTTGTAGGCATTTCCAGTAGGTCAGTCACTGAAGAAATTAACAGTTGGCTGACTGAGGAACATCAGAATGTGTGGCATTTGGTCTCTGGTTGCAGACAGGCCAAAACACTCTTAGGCTCAAAGCTTAACTTTAACCGAGCAAGGGAAATACTCAAGCTCGGGAGAAACGAAATCAAAGTCCTAACAGAAATCTTTATAGGACATGGGAACTTTGGATATCACAGACATAAGATAGGGCTTGCGGAAAGTCTCCTCTGCGTCTGTGCGGAAAGGATAATGAGACAGCTACTCACATCCTTAGTCACTTAATGCATCAGTGAGTCAGAGATATCAGCCAACAGCGAGACTGCGGTCCTCTCCCTATGAAGAGGGCTTTGGGGCCACGCTTAGGCTCACAAGGGGTCGAAAAGGGATTACCCAAGCGCCAGGGGCTATTACGGTATCAACCTAACTAATAATAATAATAATTCAAACAGTTCGAGCGGTAACGGTTTATCTATTCTCGAGCTAAAGAAAAAATGGGTAAATCGCTAGAATCTAGAGAAAATCGTAATTAATTATTTGATAATTAGCTGGGAGTAAGAATAATATTTTAGTTCTATTAAAACGAAGCAGAATAAAATTGGTAAGTAAAAAGACCCCACACGAATAATCAAAGGAAGACGACGCGAGCGAAATAAAAAATGGGTAAATCGCTAGAATCTAGAGAAAATCGTAATTTATTATTTAATAATCAGTTAGGAGTAAGCATAATATTTTTATAATATTAAAATAACAAATTAAAATAATTCAACTCGCCCTGCCGAGAAGCGGCCGCAAGTACAGTCATTACACTATCCAAAGCGGGGTAATTTGTTTTTCTCATGCTTTTTTCAATATATTATTTTCTCAATTTTTGTAACGAAATATACCGTGCCTCAATAAATAAAGTCTGTATTCGCAATTAGCCACCACATATCTTCAGTGAAAGGCTTTAGAAAATTATTTCTTACATCATTCATTTTCGGTGAAGGAAAAATTATTGCAGCCCGAAAATCAGAAAATGACAGGAAATATCAGATTTTATCATTTGAATCAAAGACAATATGGCGATAGCAATTTTATTTATGATTTTAGTTTTACCTGGCGAAGTGAGACTGAGCAGTATATTCACAATCATCAATTTTTCGTGATTTGAACTGGAAAGGAGAAGCCCCGAGATTGACAATTCCTTTGATCATATCACAGATTATGCCATTAAAGGTACCATTTATTAGGTATCCTCATGAAGTAGCACATGTAAGATGTATATTCTGAAAAAAATTAGATTATCATTATTGGCGTGCAAAGATTATATTTCTCAAACTAAAATAAGTTTATGCTTTTTTTAGGTTTTGTATTCGCCCCACAAAGTGACCACTGCAGAACGTAGAAAATTATTGTAAACCTTGGGAAAAATTCAATTCTTATTTCAATTCCTAATATCCTATTTTCTTTGGAGATGCCTCAAATTAAAGATTTTGGTTTGTATATTCAAGATTAAAAATAACATATTCTATGTTATAGTTTTATATTTCTAATATAAATAAAATTTGCTGCGTTACATTGTTAATTTTTAAGAAAAACGAAGTAATGCAAAACTTGGAAAACATGTGCCCAAAAATCAAAGAAACACACGATTAATTTTCTTTAATGGGAAAAAAATTTTTCCTGACGTCAAAAGCTAAAAAGGGTGAATTCAACTGAATCCAAATTAATCAATTAATGGTTTCGTAGACATAGGCACCAATGCAAAATGTTTATATTTTTTCCCAGGTAGAAATTCAACAACAAATTTAAAATTTGGTTTAAAATGTATTTTTAGAAAAAGAATTGTAATTTTCTTTGTAATATTGTTGCATTGAAGCACATATCGTATCCTTTCTTCATCAAAACCGGCTTAGCCATTTTTTCGAGAAAAAATAATGTTTCGATTTTTTTTCTGCCCTCATAACTCAGACTTGAAAAACATTTCATTCAAAAAAATTTGTAACTATTTTCATAGAGTTAAAGGAGACTTATTGACGTCGAGCAAACGATTTGATAAATGAAAAGCTACTGCAGTTATAGTATAACAGGATAAATCTAACTATCCACTAATAAATTTGAACCCTTCGCGACCTCTCGTATCTTTCGACAAAAAACAATTCTCACCTCTAGGTGCTAAAAATAAGATTCTGAAAATGTATAGATTCTTGAATATTTTATTATGTCTCCAAGAAACACGAGCGAAGGAAACTAAGTCTATTATTATATCCCCCTTATGAGATATTCAATTCACGAGTTCGTCGACATGGACTCGCCTGGCGTAATTAAAGCTATAGATTAATTACACTTCAAAGGAGGACTCGCATGAATATTTTCCCACGCTATACATGTGAATTTTTTTTTATATTGTAGCAAATGCGAGCCTCAGTTAGATCAAAACCTTCAAACGATGGACATCTTCGATTCAAGATATTTTCGACTCAATCAAATATTATTGTCCTGTATTGGACAATGGCCTTATCAGTCTACGTATCAAAGGATTATTATTTCGGCTTTTGTTGCTACTATGAACAGTTCATTCCTTTTTACACTGGTAATATATAATAATCTACGATTCATTCATTCTATCCACATTGAAGCTCATATGTTTCCGCTCGCTTTTTCGGTGTTTTGTCTCGCAATTTTTTTAATTTAATTTTTTTGTTTATTTTTTTAGTTCAATTTTAAAGAATTTAAAAATCGGAATAGTTTCTACGTTTAAACTTGAAACCAAACAATTTAGAATATTTAAATGTAAACTTATTAATTTTTTAACCGACTGAAATTCAAACCAATTAATTTAGAATATCTATATCTGATATTATCAAATTAGAAATAATAGAAATTCAATTCCTTCGATTTTTAAATGGTCCAGTTTTCCAAATTCTAATCTAAAATTATTTAATTTGGACGCTTCGAGTTAGAAATTATACAATTTCAACGCCTGTCGCATAAAATTTTCCAATTTAACAAATTTTAGTCTCAAATGTTTCAATTTTAAAAGTTTCTAATTTACAGTTTTAAAAAAAATGTATTGCTACACTTAGAACATGGAAATTTTCATATATTGCAATTGAGTCGGAATAATTAAGCTTTTATTTTAATTAAAAAATTACGTCGTTGGCAGATTTGTGGTATCATAACTTTAAATAATTTCGATGACTCCATTAAGATTTTGACAGCCGTCTTTATGGCTACATCGTCCTATTCAAGATTATTAAATTTTATTATCCATTCAAAAAAGGTACAGTTTTTTCTAAACTTTATTTAATTTTTAAATATTACTAGTTTTGATTTATATGAAGTAAGCTTCTCTTGGCAGATGAAATACCTTTTGGATGAAATAAAATCAAACTGGACATTAGTGTCTGGACCAGAAGTTAATATCTTTCAAAAGTTTTCCAATGAAGGAAGAAAGTTATCATTGATATACTTAGGTAAGGGGCAAGTCTTATGTTTCTAGGTCCCTGCCATGAAATCCTTTTTTTAGTTTTTCTAAAACCTTGACTCGGAAATTTCTTTCATTTGACTAGCAAATGATTCCCTATTTTTGCCAGATTAAAACAATATATTTAGAGGTCACTGTGGAGGTTCTTATGCCGAAAATTTGACTTTCTACAGTTTAAAAATTTTCATTTCTACAATTTTAACCATCCTGTCTTGCACAATAAAAGAAATTCTTTATCGGAATACCATGTGGCCCTTAAATTTTGTTCGTTATGAAAACAAATTTAAGGGTGGTATTAACACCCTTAATGTTGTGATTTTATGATAAAGTTGGGATTAAGATGTCAAATTAAACCGCAAATTTGTTGTTAAATTATAAAACTTCTAGGAAATAGTACGTACTTTATTGGCAACAATTTTCGCTATTGAAAAATAAAAGCTGCCTAGCATTTAGAAAAGGTAAAGTAAGTAAATATGATGCACTACACATTTTTAAAAGGTTAAATTATGTTTTAAATGTTTATTGTAGTAGTTTATCAAATAACATTTGAAACAAGTACGGTGGAGGGGTCCCTTTCCTCATAGGTAGAGGGGGGTGGGTAACCCAAAGATTATTCCAGATCCTTCTGAGTAGAAGAGACCCAGAAGCTAAGCTAAAAAAAGCCAGAAGATACTTTATTTACTTAATCAATCGCGTTAATCAATTGTTTCAGATCCATCTGGGGAGAAGAGACCCGAAGCTATACTAGAAAAACCGGAAGGTATTAAATTTGATTAATTAGTCGCGTTAATTAACTAATTCAGATAGCTATCTCCAAATATTTTCTTAAAAATCTGGCAATAACAGGGAATCATTTTCTCTCAAAAATAAAGAAATTTCTGATTCAAGGTTTTAGAAAATCAAAAAAAAAAGTATTTTATGAGGTACCCTAATGTATAATTACAGATTACAAAAATAAAACTTAATTATTTTATAGCTTACGTGTACTTCGGATTGATTTTATATTTACTTACCGGTTACATGCCACAACTTCTTAATATTATCAAACCTTTAAATGAGACGAGGTTAAGAAGAAGGACTTATAAATCCAACTATTTTGTTGATAAAGATACATATTACTATCATATTACAATTCATGAACATTTAGCGAGTATTTTAAATGCAACAACATTTGTATCTATTGATGCAATGTATGTAGTGTACACTGAACATATTTGTGGAATGTTTGTAATTCTTCGGTAGGAAATTCTATCTTATGCAAAAAATACTACTTGCTATATTATTTTATTTATTTTGTTGGCACTTCACGACTCGGCTTCGTATCGGTTTCAGGAGGAGAGCATACGTACATTCTGACCATTGTGCAGCCCCGCGCCCCGTGGTGACGACAGGCAGTCCTTTCCTCACTCGTGAAAACCTATATCCGTGAACTAATGCATGCCATGAATTAATAATAACTATATACTTATATAATAATAACGATGAAAAATATCTTTGAACTCCCTAACCCGAAATATATGAACATTATTTAAAGTCAAATAAACAATACACTCGGACCTGGATATAACTAGCTTGGATTTACTGATTCCGAGAAGCGCAGCCACGGCAGTTTCGTGCTGAGAGTGGAGCCTCCCGGGGCCCTGGAAATAGCTTCAAAGCCAATTGCAGGCCAAACGCGAATGATATATAATCCAGGGTGCAGTGTAATGTATCCACTTCAAAGTGACAAACAAAATCTAAATTACATTTTTCCATTCCGCCAGCATTGGTGGGGGAATGTCTGTCGTCACCGCGGGGGTCCACATGGGCCAGACCGTTCAAACAATCTGGTCCTCAAGCATGTTTGAGGACGAGTCGTGGACCGTCAATTTATTATTCATAATAATTTATAAATTTGCAGGTATCGACTCGAGAATATCTTAAAAGACAAAAATGGCAATTCCGAAATGTCAGAACGCCGTTCTCTTCAAGACGATGAAAGTCTCACAAAAGTAGTTTTGGAATGTATATTGCTACACCGCAGAAATATCGGG
This sequence comes from Andricus quercustozae, assembly GCA_932072015.1. Lineage (NCBI taxonomy): Eukaryota > Metazoa > Arthropoda > Insecta > Hymenoptera > Cynipidae > Andricus > Andricus quercustozae. The sequence goes on from CAKNWU010053377.1 coordinate 17,272, forward strand.
TGAGTATTTCATAAACAGGTAAAAAACGTACAAAATATATACTGTAAAGTGTAAACTATTGATATTATTGCAATAATAATGAATATAATAAATAATTGTGTACTACTGTCGGAAGTAATATACACGCCTGTTTTTTGAACTGTTGCTGAAGTGCTTTAATTTCTTAATAATGAAATGAAAATTTCGTAGCCATAATGGCATGGCAAGTAAGAAAATTCTGCGTCTAATAATTTGAAGTTGTAGACAGAATTTCAATTAATTAACGAGATATTACTTGGGGCAAAAAAATCGCAAAACTTCAAAAATGTTTTAATACATACAAAATTTCTAAACATCTCCATTTAATAATATAATAATAATAATAATAATAATATATTTTTGTCAATACCTGTAACAGTTATAAAAATAATTTCGTGAAGCGGGCGACAAGCACCCTGACTTAAGGGTTTCGTAGAAATGGGTACGCTTAGGATGTTTTGAAAATAAATTTTCAATTTCATATGTTGGTTTTGTTTTAGATTTGTGAATAATTTTTTTAAATTGACCCTAAGAGTCAGTTTTGTTCATAGCAAAGCTATGATGAGTATCTTTCTCAGATTTCTCAGTAATTTTCATTGCTTTAGACATGCACCAAGTTTGACCCTGTGTATAAATTGCCCTGTTTGGCCCTAATAAAAGAAAGTTTCTGATCGGATCACGGTCGGGCTACCCCTAGTTAGATTTTATGGACGGGAGCTGACCGGACACTAGTCGGGTTACTTTTTTTGTAGAAATTACCAAATTTTTAAGAGACATGACATGATCAAAGACATACTAGCAAATTCTAGATGAATTATTATTTGCAAAGTATAATCTAAAAATTTTCTAGGCCAGTCAAAAAAAAATAGATTCTTTAAATTAAAAAAAAAAAACATAATTTAGTGTGCGGATAATTAATATTTTTAAATAAAGTATGCAGTGCTGTATATACATTTAACAATTAAGGACTGGGTTTCAGTCAATTGCATGATGGGTGGACCTACAGCTTAACGTGGGATCCGAACCACCAGAACCTCGGTAAAGGTGCATAGAAAAATTTCAAGAGGTACCGGCTCAGGGATCGAACCCCAAACCTCTAAGGTGAAATCCGAGCGTCTAACGAACTGAGCCACCGAGGCTATTATTATTTGTTATTATTATGTTATTAATTATTAAATATTATATAGTTAAGGAGCTTCAGCAACAGCCTAAAAATGTTCGTGTATATCATTTCCGCCGGTCACAGTGTGGCAAAAAATGTTTCTGTGGACAAATCAATTTTTAGCCTACACTATTCATTCGATTTTGACATTTTTTTAAATGAAAGGTTTTTAATTTTCGAACAGTTTTAAACATTTTTAAAAAGATTTTCAGATTTATCAAAGAAGATCTAATATCCTTACTAAATCCAGATTTTTAGTGAAAAATACGAAAGAACTTATTTTTCAACAAGAATGATTACAAATAGATGCTATTTGGAAATTATTTAAACAATTTTTGTAAACAAATTCATTATTTCAAAATTAAGAGCTAAAAAGCTTTTCTTTCTTCGGTCTTACGGTCCGATAAAAACAAACATAAAGAAACGATTGTAGTTGTTTAAAATCGTTTTTTATTTTCTTCAACGTTTCGGCTCTCACTGCGGGCCTTCATCAG